>JAEQML010072903.1:0-15241 GCA_016904865.1 Pissodes strobi
ATTAGACGCATATGAAAGTATGGAAATTGTTAAATGTAAGAATGGTTTAAATAGAGATAGAGGGCCTATTCCGTATAGTCCATTGTATTGGTTGATCAAGCGTGCCTAGTGGGATTCCAGGATTGGTTCTTTTTAGTTCCGCTTGATTAAGCAAACAGTAGTATAAAAGAGAGTTCGGTAGATTTAAATTTGAGTTTTAATCATCTCCTGATGATGCTGACATGATTAGCGAAACGCGCGTCGGGTGCAAAAATTCTGTTTCAGTATTGTGGATAAAGCTCTGTTTTTGTTTCAATTTATTAAATGTTTTGTCAACTTTGATATTTACTGTCTAATTACCAATATATCTCTCTAAAAATGTAAACACTTGGGCACTGTTAGGTCCTCTATGTAGTTCCAATTTGGAAAAAAAATTAAAAATTTAAAATTAGTTCAATTAGAATATTTTCGGTTCCAAATACATAATTCTCACTAGAATTAATACTGATAAATAAACACAATGTTTAAAATGAAAATTTTAAGAATTGGCCGAATTAATTCAGAAGATTTTCAAAAAAAGAAAAGAATTTACTTGAATCACGTTCTGCTAGTTCATCAGATTTTCTGTCCATGGTTTGCAACATTTCATAGATGATAAATCTGAGTTGCTACCCACAACATGAAAAGATGTGTTAAAGGACTTTACATCATACTCGTCATTAGTAGGATTGAAATATAATCCAAACGATTCCATGTTTAATTTTAGTGTTACCCTTTAAAGTTCCGCTTGTATTACATATAACTTTGTTCATATTAATTCCATCTTTACTGCTGATTAGAACTTTTGTCTTTATGCATATTTATGCGCAGCTCACTTGTCCACCTATTTCGCCTGTTCAATTTTCGACAATCCTTACAATATTTTTGATTATCTAAAAGAAGAAAAACAAACTAGATATTAGTTTGAACATAGACCAATAAAAATTAAAACGAAGTAGTAAATTAGGGTTTATACATTTAAACCACAAGAAATGAAAATTACACATATCAATAAATCTTACCATTGATGGGAATGATATAATTTCGGACTTCTTGCCACAAACTTGTGTAATGTGTCTCATTAGATTATCTTTTCAATTAAAATTGTGTTTGCAAATAACACATTGGAAATTTGTTTTGAAATTCTTAAAATAAAGGTGTGTGAAGCTGCTATTACACTCGGTAGGGAAATGATGAAAATTATTAAAATTCATTGTTTTAAATTAAAGAGATTTGGGAAAAGGATGGGTTGTTAATAGATAGAATTTACCAACTCATCAAAATCGATCGTAATCCAATGCAGCTTTTACATTCGACAGGTAAATGAAGAAAACTATTATAATTCATTGCTTCAAATTAAAGGAATTGAGTTAGTTTGGGTTAATCTATGGCATTTACCAACTCATCAAAAATCTTTTTAATACGACTCTAATTCTCTTCATCTTCTTTATTAATATATGTAACATAATCAAAAGAATAGCCTTAAGTTTTAATTTTTGAAACTTTTTTGTTTTGTGATTTAATTTTTTTTTGCAATGATCGATTTATTTTGTACTTAATAGAATGTTTTGTCTGTTGTAGCGTCTGTGTTGAATCCAAATGGTTTATCATTTGGTTGTGTTTCTCTTGTTTGTAGCATCTAATTTGAGACTACATGGTTTACTTTGTATTTTTTTTTAATGTAGTTTCTGCTTGTAAAACTACAATCTCCGTAGATTGTTGGGTTTGCGTATCTTTTGTATCTTTAAAGTTTTCGGTTTGCGTTTCTTCGCAATAATTAAACCTTTGCTAAGGTGATCATTTGGTAAAATATAATTTTGAATAGGAATTGTATCATTACTATTTTCAGTGATAACTATATTTTTTTAAATTTTTTACTCTAATATTACTTAGAGATGAAGTAGAAGTTTAAAGTAGGCTTTTCTGAAGGTAAGAAATTACATAATAGCTACGGTTAGGGCGATTATGGCTATTTTGCCCGCAGGAAACTATTAAATTACTAACGGTAGAATCTGAAGGGAAGTAGTTTGATTTGGGGTTTTGAGAATGGAAGAAGTTTTTACGGTGGGATTTTCTTGACTACAAGGTATTATATCATCATCATCACTAAAGCTATTGTTTGATATGTTTAAAATAGTAATTTCAATTTTATTTAATTATTCATTCATTCGAGACCAAGAAGGTTCTTCTGGTTGAATCAAACCATCGTTTTAGTGATAGCTCTACATTACCGTCTGCTCAGATTGATTAAATATAAATAATCTTTAAATTTTGTAAAATCATTTAACACTTGTGAAGAAATATCACATTTAATATTTTCTCCCAAATTTAAATTATCTTCCATAGCAATATTTATATATTCTCCTGAATTTAAATTAAAACTATTATTATCGAAAGCTGCCATTCCAATATTTTTTTCTAAACATAGATAAAAATGACTATTTTCCAAAGCTGTCATTTCAACACTTTCGGTTCTGGTTAAGATAAAGCTACTTCTTAATACTGTTTTTTTGGAAAAATTTTGGTATTAATCGATTCGTGTTTTTATTTTCTTTCATAAAAGTGAGGATCATTGAGATATTATCACGATTTTTTGGTAAAAAATTGATATTAAATGTTCGTCATGTCGGTGCAATAAGACATACTTTTATGTCAGAAGTGACGTTTTTAAAGACAATTTAATAATCATTTCAAATGTCAATTTTGACAAAAATCAACATTTTTTAATAGATACAAATATCACTCATTTTGTGAATATTTTTATATACAAATTATTCAAAACTTTAAATTATTACAAGTTACATGGGGTCTGGTTGAAAAGATAATAATTTATAGGTTGTCCTACTTGCAACTTATCTTTTGTTCTCAAGAGGGTGTCTAGAGTAGTTTAAGCGATTCTGGTTGAGATAAACCCAAGAAAATTTGAGGAACCACCACATTTGAGTCTGCAAAGTTCAAGTTTTAAGTTTAAACTTAAACTTAAACACTAAAACACCTTTCTACTTGCGCAGGTGAAAATCAAAATCAAACCTGAACAAGCAAATTTAAAAATTTTAAAAGGTGAAATAATGATATTTGACTCACTGGCACGGAGCCTGGCAAGGTTGCCAAACGTTGCACATTTCTCTTATTGAAAATAAGACAAAGTGATCGCCCTTTTACTCGACTTTTAGCCCATCCAAAGTAAGCCAAATAAGCGCGCTACATTTTTTCATGCGTTGGCCTCTGCCCTCCGCACACCGCGGGAGTAAAACGAACAGAAACTAACTTACATTAATGTAATGAAATCTGTTTTATGAAATAATTTATTTTTTCTTAGTTTCGGTTAGTTTGGGTTGGTTGTTGTGTTTGCTATTCGAGCGAGAGAAGTGAGTAATAACTCAAACTAACCCAAACTACTTACGACTTATTATGAACTACACTCCGAGCTACCTACGACCATTGTTTATATAATTATATTAATGTTACGACCTACTCCGAGCTACCTACGATCTATTCCAACCTACTCTGCGCTACTTACGACCTGCTCCTAGCTACTTCGAGCAACTCCGCGCTACTTACCACCTATCCGAGCCACTCCGCGCTACCTACGACCTACTCCAACCTAGTCTCAGCTATCTACCCCCTATTCCAAACTGGTCTGAGTTACTTATGATCTACTCCAAGCTAGTCTGACTCACTCCGCACTATTTACGACCTACTCCAAACTACTCCGCGATACCTACGACCTAGTCCAAGCCAGTCTGCGCTACCTACGACCTACTCCAACCTACTCTCAGCTATCTACACCCTGCCCCAAACTAGTCTGAGTTACTTATGACCTACTCCGAGCCACTTCGCGGTACTTACAACCTACTTCAAGCTAGTCCGAGCTACTCCGCGCAACCTACGTCCAGTTCGAGCTATCTACAAACTAGTCTGAGTTACTTATGACCTGATCCAAGCTACTCCGAGTCACTCCGCATTATTTACGACCTACTCCAAGCTACTTACGACCTACTCCAAGCTAGTCCGAGCCACTCCGCGTTGACTACGACCTATTCCAAGCTACTCCGTGTTACATACGACATAGTCCGAACTACTTCGAGTTAGTTTGGTTAGCTTTGGGTTAATTTCGTCTCGGTTTAGGCACTACGCACTTGCATGAAGAGGTTAATTGGGTTAGCTTTGGGTTAGTTTCGTCTCCTTTAAGGCACTACGCACTTGCATGAATAATGGCTTGCACGAAGCGCTACCTACTAAAAAGTTGTGTAGTTCTGCATCGCTATAATTTAATACGGTTTCATATACTTAGCTCGAATGAACCTTGAATTTCCATTTTTATTGCGTTTCGATCACGAGCTTTAAAAAGCTTTCGAAATGCTGTCAACAAATCGACATCGGTTTTAAATTTGGCTTTTGTTAACTTGAAGCCTACTTGATGCTTAAATTGATTTAAAAACGTCGCGTCTGGAAATGTGGCTTATTGCACTGATATTAAGAACATTTAATATCAATTTTTTACCAAAAAAACGTGATAATATCTTAATGATACTCACTTTTTTGGAAAGAAAATAAAAAAACGAACCGATTGATACCAAAATAAAAAAAAAAAAAACATTATTAAGAAGTTACCTTATCTTAACCAGACCCACATTTTCTACTAAATTTAAATCAAAATCATTATTTACTAAAGCAATATTATCGTCTGAAGTTAAATATAGTATTATTTCGTTTGAATTACTTTAATGTATGCTACTCCGTTGATTTAATACATTTTTAGATATGTTATTTTGTATAATACCTTCTATCAGTTCTTTCAAAATTTTTGATCTTTGACTCAAAACTTCATTATTATCATTTTAGATTGCCAGTATATAAAGTTCATTTTTCTACTTTCACAATTATTTATAATGGGTTGGTATTCAAGATTGGTGACTCTGAATGAGTTAGAACCCATTTCAAATTTTACCGACCGAATTTGGCCACTTGGTAATTTTTTCTTGATTCCTGACCTCCAAACCTGACCATCAAATGGGAGGGTCTGAGAGAGAAAGACAGACAGAAAAAAAGAGAAGAAAAAAAGGGAAGAAAGAAAGAGAAGAAGAAAGAGCGAAGAAAAGAGAAAGAAAGAGGAGGGAAGAAGAGTGTGGCCGCTAGCGAGTAGTGTCGCGTAGGTGGATTCGTTCCGCCCTAGGGGGGGGGGGGTCCCGCCCAGGGGGTTGGACGGGGGCAATTTAGGCCCCCCTTACGCGCACGCATTGGCATGTTATTGCGCATGGGAGACCATACAGTATGCACATGCGCATTACCTTCGCGCAGGTTGGTAGAAGTGAGTAGAGTGTTATAAATTGGCTGCCGTAATAAGTTTGTTATTCATATTGTTATCGGCTTCATAAGTTCTAATTCTCCATTTCCACATAGTTTTTATTTAATTTTATTTTATTTAATAGTGTTTTATAGTTAGTTATTTATAGTTATTATAAAAATAAAAAATCGTAATTTGTTTTAGCACGGGCGGTTTCTGCGAGTGTAGAGCCGAAACGGAAGAATTGTTGCGGCTTTCCCGAGGAACAGGAACAGCAGCAGCCACAACAACAACAACCACGTCAGCCACAACAACAAGAGCAGCCCCAACTTTCCCAACCACCTCGTCGTGAGCCTCATAGGCCAAATAATATCAGGCGGCAATTAAGATTTGTTGAGAACTCCGATGAGGTGGCTGTCCAGGATAACAGAATAACGACAACCGCCCCACAAGTTGGAATTGATAAGGGCTCTGATGAAGAAATGGACTGAGATGCCGAAACAGTTCGGTGGCAGCCGCAGCCGGTTCAACAAAATGATATAACGACAACTGCCCCCGAACTATAGGTATCCCAGAACATTTTGTGTCCCAAAACATCCAGTGACCTCCCAAAATATTTAGTGCCGATAAGGACAATATTAGGATAATTATTAATGACAATTGATTAGTGTCAATAGAGACGATATAAGGATTAATATTTATTTAAATTAGTGAATAAGTAAGTACACAATATGGTAAATTTTAAGTTAATAAATTATTTTATTCAAATTTTTCAAGTAACCTACTTGTAAAAAAACTTTCTATTAGAAAACTAATTTCTTAACGTACTCAAAATTGTCAAATTTTAACTAATAAATTGTGTTTAAAATTTTCAAGTAATCTGCTTAATAAACAACGTTCTATTAGAAAATTGACTACTTAATTAGGACTATTATTTTATTAAATTAGTACATAAGCAAGCAGAGAAAATAAAAAAATTTTCTTTGAAAATTATTTAAAATTTATAGGTAAATCTTTTATCATAAATCACTCTTATATATATATTTTTTTTATATTTATTTGAAATATTATACCAAATATGCATATAGCAAACAATATTTGACATACTAGTATTATTATTTTATTAAATCAGTACACAAGCAAACAAAACAGCTTTTTTTCGTTAGTAAACTATTTAAAATTCATTTGTTAATTTTTTATCATCAATCAATATGAGATAAGTAATGTTTGTACCTATTTGAAGTACTAAACCAAATGTGCATATCCTAAGCAGTAATTAACATATTCACAAGTAGGTAGTTACACTAGTTACTCTTTATAGTTAATGCAAAAAATATTCAAATAGCTTTATCTAATTTGTTAATATAAAATATAATCGTTCACATTTAATTTTGTAAATTTGAATGTCTTTAATGGTTAAATAAAAAATATTTAAATTATATAGTGAAATTTTATTGTTGTTTTTCAAATAACAACTATAACATTTTAAATACTAGTTAAATGGGATTCAAAATTTACAAAGTTAGTTATTTTTTATAGTTAAGACAAAAATATTAAAATAGCTTTATCTTATAAGGTACTATAGGAATATGAGTGTTCTTCTATTTGAAATATTAAACCAAATATGCATATCGTAAGCAGTAATTAACATATTTACTAGCAGGTAGTTAGTTTTTATAGCTAATGCAAAAAAGATTTAAATAGCTTTATATAATATGTTAATATAGAAATATAATCGTTCACATTCAATTTTGTAAGTTAGGATGTGTTTAATGAATAAATAAAAAATATTTAAATTAGTCTGCGAAATTTTATTGGGGTTTCTCAAATAACTACTATAACATTTTAAATAGTAGTTAAATTGAATCCAAAATTTGTAAAGTTTATAGTTGATACAAAAAAGATTAAAATAGCTTTATCTAATACAATACTATAAGAATATGAGTTATCGCTATTTTTATCCCGTGACGTCACACTTTGTTTAGCGTGCAGGAATATAGCTCAGACTCGGGATTGGTCTACGTGAGGTGAGGAGAGATGATAAAGAAAGCACTTCAGTTAAAAACAATAACAACGTCTATTAGTCAGAGACTTAATGATAAAACATTAATAATGTCTATTGATCTGAAACGTTATAAGATTATATTATACCCGATTACTAAGGTGCGCATGCTTTCTCGATTTGAGGTATATTTTTGAATTGTTTATTGGCCTTGGCGTCACACGTTTTATAAATATAGTTTTTCTTAAGAGTTTGTGTTGCATTTTATTTAGGGTTGGTTTCCTCGTAAGATCATACGAATATGGCACTACCCTTTTATACTTTTAACTACTTGACAGACTCTATTTAGAAAATTATCTTTCTCAGAATTTTGACAAATTTATCATAGATTCGACTTTTACTACTGCGGTTATGAAACCCCCAGACTTCGCGACGTTGTGATCGAGGCAAGCCCAGGTTTGGGTGAGGAGAAAAGGATTTGAGCCTCAAGCGCCCTTGTGGACAGCCTAAGAGCTGGTTAGAACCTCAAGCGCCCATGTGGACGACCCAGGAGCTGGTTTTAGGTGCGAGACAAAAGCCTGCCGAACTGAAGGTTCGGTAGCGTATTTATATTATAAAAAGTGCTGACCATTGCATGCTTAAGGTTCATAACCGCTCCCGTTGACTGCTCGCGTTGTTTATAGTTTGCCTTTAATGTTTATATAATAATTTCCAAGTTCAAGTTCAAACTTAGGACAGGGTGATATTTATTTAGTTGCATATGCATTTTAGTAGTACACAATATGATATACTAGTCGGAGAGCTAGTGACGCACGTTTCATGAAGTGTTTGATGCACCTTAAAAATTTATGTAGCAGTATCTATTGGATAGATAAGCAGGTAAACATTGGCCTGGTACTGCGCATAAAAGAAAGGTGTAAAAAAGGCCAACAAACACCAATCGAAAGTTAAGGTAATTTGAAACTCAGAAATAAATAAGGCAGACACTTTTGAGGGGGTTAACATTTAACAAATACACCCCAAATTTGTTTTTTTAATAATACAAAATGAAGTGCTTGATTCACGCTGAAATTTTAACAGCGTCTTAAATACATATAGTAAAGAATAATTACAAAAAGGCAAACACTTTTCCGGGGTTTGCTTATTGGCCAACATGAGAATAAATGTTGCTTATAATAGAGAGAGATAGGCTGCGCGTAGTTGCAAACGTAAGCGAGACCAACGATCACCGGCGTAGCGACGGTCTTTCTCTGCACTCTCAATGGCTGTTAATCACTTCATGCACGTCCTTTTATACAACTGTACCGGCTCTACATATTCAATTAATATTTTGGAGTAGAATTAAAAATACCTATAATTTATTTTGTATTATAATTTATTTGTAAAGTTCATATCACTCAAGATAGTAGAATAGCACAATAGTAAAGTAAATTTATAATGAAAAAATTGTTGCTACGGTAATGAAAATTCGACCGTTTGTTATTCTTAAGGTGCGTATAAATATGGCAAGACGCGCGCGAGTCTACCACGAGCCGCTCGACGGAGGCTTGCAGCGATCCGTTTTCTGTCGGTTTTTTGGGTGACCTCAAAGGGATTTTGCGCGTCTAGTGGGACGGGTTCGTGGCAGGCTCGTTCAAATTTTAATTTGCAGCGAGACTGATGACGCGATAGTTGTTGTTGGTGAATATATGGAGTGGTCAGATGAAACCATGTTACATTTACCATCATCCCCGTAGTTTTCGCTTCTAATTTAATAAAGTTGATGAAATTAATAAAGCACCTACCACTGCAAATAACTAATAAAGTTGCCGTTTGTTATTCGTCGTCAGACATGGCAGGCCTATTATTTCTATACTTGTTTATTCTCTTAATTACCCAACCACGATTATCCTGTCGCACTTCTTCACGCAACCATGATAATTCTGAACTGAGCCGAATAGCAAATTCAAAAGTGGCTCCACTTAAATTAAAATTATTCGTCGAAGGGATGGGGCTTCCCTTCTCACAAACTAAAATATCACATTTAGCACTTATGTCATAAATATCCATTATTTAAAAAGGTACTATACATTGAAAGATATGGAGTTATATATTTTGCTATTAATAATTTTGCCCAATTACACACATTAAAAGAAAACATTAAAACATGTTCTCACAACAACACATCATATATCTAGTAGCGTATACTCGTTTCGAAATATTATAACTGAAAATGTATAGCCGGTACAGCTCATACGCCGGTAATCGTTGATCTCGCCTAATTTTTTTTTATAGTGCACACATATACTAAAGGGAGATACTATGGCGCTCAACGAGCGGTGTTTATGACTACGCGCAGCCTATCTCTCTCTCTAGTATAAGCAACATTTATTTTCATGTTGGCCAATAAGTTGTAACGAAATAATAATCTTTCGTTAGATGGTTTTTCATATTCTAAGATTTCTTACTAACAAAGTGATTTTTATGCAAATTTCTACATGCGGTTGATTTCTGTACTTGAGTAAGGTTTCGATAGAAGTTAGATCATAGGTGGAGCTTGTACGAGCAGTATTTCTACATCGGTTTCCTTAACAAGAATATTTTATTGTTCTCCCCTTTGGATAGAGGGCGATAGCAATATCGTAAATTTGATGAGTCGTCTCCCTCTTATTCGACGTGTATCGAACAGATATTGAAATCAAACGGCCTGGCCTTTGTCTTGAATTTAACGTAGAGGTCAGCAGGACATTTTTATTTTTGCTCAGTG
Organism: Pissodes strobi; assembly: GCA_016904865.1. Lineage (NCBI taxonomy): Eukaryota > Metazoa > Arthropoda > Insecta > Coleoptera > Curculionidae > Pissodes > Pissodes strobi. Next base: position 10,054 of record JAEQML010072903.1, read on the forward strand.
TGATTTTGCACATTCGGTTTTTAAGTTTATCGAATTTATTTTTCTGTTTTAGGACAATTTTCAGATTATAGAGGGATTTTCAAAGCTGTGATCTAGTCAACAATATTTCTGATTAGATTTCTATTATCTAGAATTATAAATTGTATTCTTTATTCATCGTGGCCATCTTGGCAGTTTTTAGGAAATATCGCTGAATAAAAAATTATCTTATTGAAACCTTTATATAATTCGATATATTTATCGTGAATTTCGTTAACTTTTACAGAAATATCTAACTGCGTAGTTGGAAGTAAGCAACGAGAATTTCTAACTAACACCACTTTATTACCGGTTTCTGTTGGTTTTATTAGTTTTTAGCAAGTTTTCTGTGCTGATCTGCCACTTTTAAAAGTCAGCTAATTGACACAGGCCCTTGCCAAAATTGGGTAACCAATAGACCTTCAGTTTCCTGCCGGTGGAGATTTTGGGAAATCCTACTTTCTAACGTCTAATGTGAGTTTCTCTTTTCTTATTTCTAATTTATGAAATATAATATAATTTTTTGAGAACTCACCTTGGATTTTTTACTTTTTCTCTCTACCGACAGTCGAAGTTTTCTCTTTGTAAGTCTAGCTCCTTGCTAAACTTTTAACTAAATTTGCTTTGTTTATCTTTCTTATGGTCCTTAATGCTCATCTAGGCGAGATTTTTGGGAACGGTTGAGATGCCAAATGTCAAACAATTTAATATCGTAATTTTTGCATTTACACTTTTTTTAATGCACGAATTTGACTTGTGGGAATTTGCATAATTACCAATTCACAATTTTGAAGTAATCATATCTTTCTATCAAATTTTTGACTAGTATTTTGCTTATTTTTAGAACTTTTCTATTCAATCAACTTTTTGGGGATTTTTCATTTATTTTGCACTTAGGTATTTAGAAGGGTGCTTAAGTCAAATTTAATCATTTCTTGCTCTAAGTAAACTTGAGTATCAGATTCATTTACGAATCTTGTATTTTTGTTCATAGATTTAGTTCTTAAGTAACAGAGTGAAATTTTGTGCTGATTTTTTCAAATCACTGTTTATTTTTCATTTCTTCTTTTGACTCATAAGTAAATTACTTATAAAGTCGAGAACAATTGCCAACTACCTTTTTTCGATACTTTAGTGATTAGGAACTATAATAACATATTAGAATTTGATATTTACAGAAAAAATACTGCCACTAACCGATATATTCCTAATGACTCCTTCCACTGCGACCAACATAAAATGGCCAGCTTTCATTTTTTAGTACACCGTATGGTTAACTTTCCTCTTAGCAGAGGTTTAATAAGGATAAGGAAACAATTAGGAATATAGCGGAAATTAATAATTTCAATACTAACTTAATTAACAGACTAATTAATAGGCATTTGTTTAGAAAGACCATTCGTGATTCCACTTCTTTCGTTAATCAGGATGAAAATACAAAATATGTTTCGATACCGTATAATCCTCAGTATACTAGACGGCTCCAAAAAGTTTTTAAGAAAGTAGGTTTAAAATTAGTATACCAGACTCAGTTTAACATTAAGAAACTATTAGGTGGTCCAAAGAACAAAATTGAAATGTTAGAAAGAAGTGCAATATATGAAATTGGATGTATGGATTCTAACCAAAAATATGTTGGGCAAACTAGACGATCTATACAAACGAGATTCAAAGAACATATAGCTAATTTAAAGCATGGTAGAAAAGAAAAATCAAGTTTAGCCGAGCATGCGTTTGATAATAATAATCATAGAATAACAATAAAAAAAAATAAAAATTAATTCATAATATAACTGATAGGAGATTATTAGACGCATATGAAAGTATGGAAATTATTAAATGTAAAAATAGTTTAAATATAGATAGAGGACCTATTATATTGGTTAATCCAGCGTGACACGTGGGATTCCAGGATTGGTTTTTTTAGTTGCGCTTGATTGAGCAAACAGTAGTATAAAAGGGTAGTAGGTAGATTTTAATTTTAGTCTTAATTATCTCCTGATAATGCTAACATGTTTAGCGAAACGCGCGTCGAGGGCAAAAATTATGTTTCGGTATTGTAGATAAAACTCTGTTTTAGTGCATGTTGCCGAAGGTTTCAAATCCCAACATACTAAATAAAACTGGAAAATGGTCGACGTTTCGAGGAACAAATCTGTTCCCGTCGTCAAGAACGAACAAATCTAAAAATGAGAATAGTAAGTAAATGTAAATAATAGTAAGAAGCTATCGCAAAATTGTCAAGTTTTGATGTTTGAAGTATCCAGTTCTCTTTTCTTATATTTCTACAAGTTCTCTTGCTGATTTTCCTCTACCGTGGTCCAAAAATGCTATCCATACAAGTTATCCTGTACGAATTCTTTGATAAAGTACTCTGGTATGTATCTTATGTCTATTGTGGTTACTATGAGTGGATCATTATTTTGAGCACCCATTACTTGTTAGATTTTTGATAAATTTTAGTGCCCGTTGTAATTTTTGTTGCTGTTAGTCATTGTGACTTTTAACTATTAAACCTCCATTTGGCAGTCTTCTTATGCTTTTAAATGTCTCATTTGAACCTATTTCATTTAGATTTTTCGTTATTTACCTTATATCAACTTCAGCGTCTTCTGACTTCATTGATTTAATCAAAGCTTCATGTTTTCTTGTTCTGGGCGGTGTTTCTCATGTCTTATTACCTTCAAATATATTTCATTTATTTGTGTTACTAAACTATTTGTTCTATGTTTCTTCCTCAGGTATTTGTGATTTGGGTGCGATACTTGTTTGGGGTATAATTCCTGATACCCCTTTGTCCTTCACGATACATTGAAATTTGCTGAATTTCCCAGACAGGACAGCATGGAATTTTTGTTCCTAACTTTCCGACAATATATCCTGTAACAAACTTGCAAAAGTTAAAGCTGTTTTTTTAAGGTTCAAACCATCGTTATATCATCCCTGTGTTAGTTTGGGTTAGGGGCGGGCCTGTATTGGATCTTGGATTCTTCTACTTTCTCACTTTTCCATAATAATACAGTGCCTATGTTTAGGACATGGCTAACGCCTTCATGAGAAAAGGAACATCAGTATATATTTAAACTTATTTCCGAGATGAGAGCTCTTTGAAAAGTAAGGAATGGGCTACTATTGGTTTACATAACAAATTTAAAAAAAAAGTAATTGCAAAAATTAAATCACTACGATGACTGAAATTCCAGATCTTGGGCATAGTGAATATACGTATTTTGTTAACATAATATCTGTTATTACCTTAGATGTAACATATCGAATATAAGTCATATATAATAAATAATGTGCTTTATAATTGTTGATTATTTTTCCCTGTGTAAATTTATACAAATAACAAGAAGCTACTTACCGCCGCTATTTATGTAAATAGAAGATCGTAAAATTATTATTCGTAATCTCTTTATCATCTAACGGAAATAGAAACCCCGAAAAAAATGCCCTGTGTTCTAAAATATTATCTGACGAAAGTTGACAGATGTGCGGAGCCATAGAAGGATGGGCACGTCATAAAAGAAACACCATTATCTACGCATGGAATTTGGCAACATCACTGTAAATGGCAATTAGATGCATTCCTTGCACCACCAGAATTATGAAAAACAAACCGAAAATTACAACAAAATTGTCTTAGACGAAAGTTGGGCGGAGCTCATTTGGATGCGCACGTACAAACCGACGCCCTACCTATTGGTAAACAAATAAAAGCTGAATTAGAGTAGACCATTTTATAGGCATGGAAGTTTGCAACATAATTTTAAATAGCAAATAGATCCATGCTTATGTCAGAATTCAACGAGAGAGTGCCGTTAGGACGGAATTTCAATGTTCCATCAGCTGCCACTTAACTACCCAGAAAATATGTCGAAAGTTATATGCATATGATTAAATGACGGCGGAAACAACAATTGTGAGGCGAAATACGAACATCACCGTACGTTTATCTAATCGACGGGCAAGGAAAAAATTTAAAATGGTTATACATGTATAGGATACGCACCTTTCGGGCTTTTGCATTCCATTTTGTACGGGAGCAAATCAACCCACTTCAATGCAACTTGTTTGCTAAACAAATCTTAAGCCTTTCTACAATAATTGTATCATAATAATATGTATATTGCATTGGCAATTCCTCCCCTTAAAAACTGCCAGTCACATTACAAAGATTTAGAAGACACAGAAAGTGACTGCTCTCTGATGTAATAATCATAATACCATCGCTGCGGCGATTGGGCGATATTTTCGGTATAAAGTGCTGCAGCTCTGAGCACGTTCAAAAAACCTATAAGAGGTACAGCCAGTGCCATAATTATGTTATTGAATACAACACACATATGCATCCTTCTTAAGTTTTCTCATTCCAACTTCCTTATTTGGATGTAAGCGCGCTGTGGCTTTCAAACATTTAAAAATGCGCTGCCTGGCTTCTGGTGCCGCGATGCAGTTTTATCGCAATGTGCAATTAATACTGCCAACAACTACTCACTTTTAAATTGATACTTACTTTACGATAAACTCCGGCACTTGAAAGTTCATTTTCTATAACCATCACAATAATTCCAAACATTCCCATAACTAAAGCGTAGTCGCTTATTCTCTTTCGTTTTTCAAAAAGGGCTTTGCGTCTTCCTAAACGGTAGCCTACGTTCGGCTTGTGTTTAAGGCTACCTGACGATGGTCCTTTGTAGCTATTTCCTATGGTACGATCTTCCATAAATCTTGGATAGTCCACATGACTGACTAAAGCTACTCCAGCTCCCTCTTCCTGTTGCATTTTACCACGTCCTCCCGATGAATCCCTGCTGTAGTGTTTAACCGCTCCTGGGATGGAACAGGTAGAAATTGGCTTTCTGAGCTGTAATCCACATAATTCATATATTGGTTATGAGGTATAAACATATCATTCTAAAGCAGTTCTATTTGATATGCACTTCATAATTGTCAGTAACTTACTTATTACTTGCTATATTTATAGTGTATTTGAAAATGTTTTCATTATTTAGCTTAACATTTATTTTGCAAAGGATTACGTCTGCATCAAGTACGCAAAAAAGAGGTGAAATGCTCAGACTCAAGGTTTTAAAAAGGAAAAATACTAAGTTGTACACAAACAAGTAGAAGCATTTTAGAAAATCCTAATTTAGACAAAACCCCCGTG
>JAEQML010072904.1:0-15241 GCA_016904865.1 Pissodes strobi
CACTAGTGCTTACAGATCCATATCTGAAGCTGTCGGAGTCATAGGGGAATTGCCCCCCTAGACCTCCTCGTAAGGGAAAGAGCGGAAATATACCAAGGAGACCAAAAACAAACTGCCAGAGAAATCCAGATGGCAGCAAAAATGGCAAAATAGCACGAAAGGACGGTGGACATATATTTCGACGTGGGTCAGTAGACCGTATGGCGACGTGGATTACTTTTTGACGCAGGCGTTGTCCGGGCAAGGTTGTTTTGGTAAATACCTACACGAGAGAGGTAAGCTGGAAACTGACAGATGCACCTACTGCAGGGAACTTGACAATGCAGAACACAAACTCTTTGAATGCCCAAAGTGGGATGAAACGGGAGCGGAGTTTGAGGAAAGAACTGGAAGAGTATTTAATGCTGAGAATTTTAGGGTTGGCTTAGTAAGATCGGAAGACTCCTGGAAGAATGTATATACAACAACAAGGACAATAATATAGACTAAGGAAAAAGAAGCCAGAAGATAATAAGGACAGCCATCCTACTGAAGTAATGCGCGAGCGGTTCCGGTATGATGAGCAAAGAGAAAGAGGGGGAAGGGTTTAGTCGGTCGGTGCTTCCTGGACTGGAACACTAACCCGACACACCCCGGGCACATAAGATCGCCATGAGCCAAGCCCGGAAGTCTGATAATAACCTGTCCTCCATTTGGATGCATTTTGGCAGATTATGAAGTCCTTGGACGCACATTTTACAAGCAAAGATTAGCGTTCTACCCTTAAATGGGATGACTCTTATCTCTGATGCTTTGATCCCGGAACAATGCTCAAATCACTCTGCGACAAATATCACAAGGACACCCAAATAGTTCACTTTTCTCCTCCTTCAAAACACAGTTTGAATTGCACAAGAAGCAGGTTGCCATGATGAGAGGTTATATGAGTTGTAACGTTGTTGCGAGATTAGTAATAATTTTTTGAAGTGACACTTCTTTAGCGACGGTAACTCTGACAAAATTAAAACCAAATGAAACGGAAATCAAAGTGAAACACTTTAATGAAGCATGTTCCAGTATAGCTAGAGAGCTAAAATTTTCAGGACATGTAGCCTGGGGTAAAATGAGGATCCTGGACGAAAACTGGAATTTTTTTTTAAAAAACCGTACCAAATTGCTCGGAAAATTAATAAAAGTATTATAACGAAATAAGAAAAAGAAATTAATAAAAAGATGTTAGAGATTCGCTGTTTTCGGCGAAAAAAAGGTGCAGGAGTTGAGCTACGAGGTCCGGGATGGCAAAAATTGAAAGAAAAAAATGCTTTATGAAAAAAAAAATCAAACAAAATTAAGTGTCGAAACCAGGGCAAAAGTTGAGGGAAAAAAAGCTTAAAAAAATCCTAATATCTCTTTCAGAAGTTTCACTTCAGTTGTGTGCTTATAAAGGTGAGGCACATAATTTTTTTGTCTTTAGTATTCTATAGTTTGAAACTCGGTTTGAAATTACTTGTCACAACTTTAATGTTTAAAGTAGAATTGTACGTCCAAATCTCCCATAAATCGGCAGAAACCGCTGCGTACCTATCACTTGAAAAAATGTCCCAATTCTCGGATCCTGACCGATTTTCCCATCTTTTAAATGAGATTTCTTACAAAGAAATCTACTTGTTTACCACAAAAACTATATGCACCATATGCTAAAAGTAAAATTTTGCCTTGAATTAGGTATGCCATAAAATCCACTAGACTGCCTTTAACCACAAAAATTTCCACATTTTTCTACCCTGACCCATTTTTCCAGGAAAAAATTTAGAATTTAAAAATTTAGATCCACAAAAAATTATAAATGTTCAATTAAATTCCCGTTTGCATTTATGCATTGTAATTCCTCTTATATGTCTTTTGATTGCCCTTTGAATTACTCTTCCATGTAAAGAGTTAAGCCCTTCAATTAACCTTAAATCATCTAAATTGTATACAAGAGTTTGATATATTTATATTTAAAAAAAAAATAGGCTGATGTAAGTCCAGAGACCTTGCTGGCAATTTACTTATAATTTTTTTGTGGAGACTAGTAATAATTTTTTTAGTTCTAAATTTTTTTCCTAGTATTTTATTTTGATTTTATTAGACTCAAGGAGAAATTAGTTTATGTATATCTCTTATGCTGTAAATTAGGCAGGTATTATTAGTTAAATAAATGCAACAATTTAGTTACTAAACTCAATTTGTATAATAAGTTGTAGTTAACAGGACCGTATTAAAAAATCCATTAAGTGAAAAATGTTGATATTTTAGCAAAACGTGATGCGGTTTTAGAATTAAAAATGCCTCAAAATGACGAAAAAAATAGGCCAGGTGCGTATTTAAAAAAGTCAACATGCCACAACAACAAATGAAATGTCGAATCAAAAATGTACCTTAAAGTGTTATTTATCATTTTTACTTCAATACAGGAAATAAAAGCTGTACATTTTGAATACATAATGAGAGTCTTATTCAAATTTCGTTTGCAAAATGTAAATATTTATTCTGGTATTTATCCCTATTTACTTAGGAATATTATAAACACAGACGTATCTGCAGTTAATTGGTGATGAAATGAAAAGAGTTTTGAAAACAGATACAGAGATTGAAAAATACATTGGAAAATACGCACAGAATTGAGAATCAAACATAAATCAGGCATTACAAAATATTTTAGAAAATATAGAAACAAATATTCGTTAATTAATAGAAAAATTCTAGATTTAATGATTCAACGAAAGTTGCATTGTTGAAAAATCGCTTGAACTCCTTGTTGATGAGAATAATCACCACCCTACTCTTTCGGTGTTATTGAAATACTGCCAATCGACAAGCTTTAGGCGTCAGTTCCATCTGGACCTTCAATATAGTTATAACTTTCGAAAGGCAAATTTTATTGGATTATATAATACCCTATTATTCTCTTTGGAAGCTGCACAATCGATTGAAGCTGCTTCCGATATGTTTTACAATAAACTAATCCAAACACTTGAGTTTCGTGCTAAGCATAAGAAGATTCCTAAAAGAAATTATCCTCCCTGTTTCTTATGTGTGCCATTATAGTTAACTTAAAACAAAAGAGTAATAATTCTTTCAAACAATTTTAAAAATAGGGAAACACTCAAGATTTAGATTAATTTAAAGTTCTTACAAAACTAGGTAAGGGGGATGTTTCGAGACCATAATATAAGCAATATATTCAAACAACTGAACGAGATATTAAAAGATTTCCTGAAATGTTCTGGAATTATGTCAGGAATAAAAGAGAACTAAAGGGACTTCCAAAGAACATGTGCATAACTTTTAGTAAAATGGCTGGTATTTTGGAATCGTTTGCGGATTTTTTCAAGCAGCCCTTTCCTTCTTATGTTATGGTATGGTGTGGTATAGGTAGGTAGAGGGGTCGCTCGACAAGATGTGTCCTTCAACATGTCGACCACAATTGATCTTTTGTGTATACCCTTCTATTTTACACGAAAACTCCTATCTCCTTCGAGAATCTCAGAATATTTCGTGGGTTGAGCTTTTGTAAATCCCCCGGTACCAAGGGTATTTTCGAGATACCTCAACTTTTGGCGAGTCAGTGGCTGACATTCGCAGAGTAAGTGCTCTGACGTTTCAACCATAGTTTGGCAGAATCTGCATTGTTCGTCAGTGGTTTTCCCTATTTTCTTGAGGTGGTACCTCCAGGGGCCATGCCTAGTGAAAAGGTCTACGACTAGTTTTATCTTATTTTTTTTTGCAGCTTGGTAGTTAGGCGAGTGAGAGATGATTCACTTGGTCTGTCTCTGCCCAGATGTATTGGCCTAATGTGTCTCTTTTCGCATTTCCTCCCAATTGCAGAGTTCATTCATTACGTGTCCTCTAGTGATGCGACAGAATGGTTCAGGCCCGCAAAAGGCAGTCTGTGCATCATTCCGTGCGAGCTGGTCAGCGGCTTCGTTGCCTTCCACACTCTCATGCCCTGGTACCCACATTAAGGTGAGTCTATTTCTGTTTGCCAGTTGATCTGCAACCATACGACAATCCCATACTAGCCGGGAGTTGATTCTGCTAGATGCTAGCGCTTTTAGGGCTGCTTGACTATCTGATAGGATATAGATCTTTGCACCTCTTAGGCCTTTTTTTGGCACATTCAGAGATGGCTATAGTGATAGCATTTACTTCTGCTTGAAAGATTGTGGGAGTGTTTCCTAAAGGTGCAGATATTCGACACCTAGGTCCGTAAACTCGGAACCCCACTCCTTCTTTAATCTTTGATCCACCTGTGTACCAGACAAGTGATCCACTCTCTAGTTGTTTTAGTCGTTCCCCTGTAGTATTGCAATCTTCAATTACCACTTCACAGGAGCGATCAAAATGGAGTTTTGTTTCCATTGTATAGATTGGTTTCGTCATGGCCTCTATCTGGATGTCTTTCAAAATTTTAAGGTGACCAGATTTTGTGTAATCACGTGTAATCTACGTGTAATTATGTGAAATCTTGAAATCTATGTGTAGTCATGTGAAATCTGCATGTACTTATGTGTAATCCGTGTGTAATCAACGAGTAATCTAGTGTAATCCGTGAAATAGTAGTGAAGTCCGTGTAATCCTTATGGTATTTGTGTACAATTATCTAACATGCGCATGCGCAATAACTATGCATAATTCACAAGGTACATGTCACAACGTCGCAACTACCTGTTCGATGTCGAAAATAGTGTGGCCAAATGCTAGATAATTATCGAAATCTACCATAATTTTTGCTTGATCCCGATAATCAATAATTGCCCACTATCCAATGCTTAATCTAGCATAATTTTTAAAAATTAATATATACAAGAAGCCATATTCGGAGAAAAATTTCAATGGTAATAATAATAATAAGCTCTTTATTTCCAACAGCCAAACGCCCAATTACAGGAAATTCCCGTACAAATTAAGAACAAGTAATTCACAAAAATATTGTTAACAAAGAAAAATAATAAAATATAATATAAATAATAGTAATAATTAAAATATAGCAAATTAAATTAAGACTAAAAATAAGAAATGCAGAGGAACAAAACCGATCAAGAACTTTACGAATAACGCAAAGTAAGATAGGAAACTAAAAAAACAAATGAAGCCAAAATAAGAAGTGACAAAGAAGTAAGGAATGAAAACAAGGGAAATACAGATGAAAAATGAAGATGAAGAATGTGGAGATACAGTTAAGGCCGAGAATAACAACCGCAGAGAAGCGACAAAAGCCGTCGGCACCTTTGAAGTTGGAGAGTCAAGTTCAATTTGTCATATATGACAGATGACCGGTTTAATACACTGAGAGAAACGTAATCAAGGGAAAAGAAATGCTATACACCGATAAAACTAGTAATTAATTACATGTTTATTACTTACTTTATTAGAAATGTATTATGAATAGTAGTTATCTTTTAGGATTTAAAAGTTTAACTCAGAGTTTACTGATTTGTCGCGTTCTAACCTTTTTGCAGTGAATACATCTTTGGTTTCATGAGAGTGATTTTTCAAGGTCTCATCACGACATGGTTTATGTTTTCGTCTCGCGTTACGAAATTTTCGTATCGTTGATTGGACGACTAACCCAAACTAACCATATCTATTAAAATTGTTTATAGCGTATCGGAACCGGCTAAAATAAGTAAAATAAGTTCAGACTAAGTGAAACTAACCCAAAGTTGATTCGTCGACTAACCCAAACTAACCAATTCTATTAAAACTGATTATAACGTAGGTAACGGAAAAGCTTCAAATAACTAAAATAAGTTGAGAATAAGTGAAACTAACCGAAAGTTGAAATGACTATACTAACCCAAACTAAACAAATCTATTAAAATTAATTATAGCGTATCAAAACCGCTTTAAATGACTAAAATAAGTTGAGAATAAGTGAAACTATCCGAAAGTTGAATCGACGGCTAACCCTAACTAACCAAATCTATTTAAACTGGTTATTATGATTATAACGTATCGGAACCGGTTCAAATGACTAAAATAAGTTGAGACTCGGTGAAACTAAACCGAAAGCTGATTGGACGGCTAACCCAAACTAACCAAATCTATTTAAATTGATTAAAACGTATCGGAACCGGTTCAAATGACAAAAATAAGTTGAGACTAAGTGAAACTAACCGAAAGTTGATTGGACGACCAACCCAAACTAATCAAATCTATTAAAATTGATTATAACGTATCGAAACCGCTTCAAATGACTAAAATAAGTTCAGAATAAGTGAAACTAACGGAAAGTTGAATCGACTAACCCAAACTAACCAAATTTATTAAAATTGTTTATAGCGTATCGGAACCGGCTCAAATAAGTAAAATAAGTTGAGACTAAGTGAAACTAACCCAAAGTTGATTCGACGACTAGCCCAAACCAACTAAATGTATTACAATTGATTATAACGTATCGGAACCGCTTGAAATGACTAAAATAAGTTGAGAATAAGTGAACCTTACCGAGAGTTGATTCAACTATTAACCCAAACTAACCAAATCTATCAAAATTGATTATAAACTATCGGAACTGGTTCAAATGACGAAAATAAGTTGAGACTAAATAAAACTAATCGAAAGTTGATTGGCCGACTAACACAAACTAACCAAATCTAATATTTGAAGATAAAAACAGTTCACAATAGTATATTACATAACGAGAATGAAGTAGCTTATTGCAAACAGATTACTGCACGAGCGAGCGCAGCGAGCGTGGGCTGGAAATGAACGAATTTGTAATAACAAATTTCCATTCAAATAGTGGACTATACTTTTTCTAAGACTATTTTTAAAATGCCAGTAATATTAATAATTATTACCGATTTGAACATCAAGTCTTAAATAATGTTGCTGTCACCGAACAATACAATAAATCAAAGCACAGGTAACGCGATGCCGAGGTATCGCGATTTAAGCGGTTTAAAACCTAATTTGAATGGCACACTATGCATTATAACGTATGACTCTGCGTTAGTATTCTTTACGCATACTTGTGTGTAAGAATTATTTACTTATTAACTACACTGTACGTAAGAAAGTGTTTACTATAAGAGTAGGAAAAAATATTTTACAAAAAAATTATGTGCCTCACCTTTATAAGCACACAACTGCAGTGCATATTTCAAAGAGATATTGGGAATTGAGTTTTTATCTTCTTTTAAGTTTTTTTTCTCAACTTTTGCCCCTGGTTTCGACCCTTTTTTATTTTTTATTTTTTTTGTTTTTTTCACAACTTTTTTTCGCCGAAAACCGCGTTTCTCTCTCTTTTCTTCTTATTAGTTTTTTTTAATTCGTTTTATAATACCCTTATTAACTGTCCGAACAGTTTTCTCCTTTTTTTTCATTCAGTTTAATAATACTTTTATTAAATTTTCGAACAATCTTCTACCTTTTTTATTATTTTTTTTCTTCCTTTCTTTTATAATAAATACTTTTATTAACTTTCCGAAAAATTTTTTACGTTTTCTTTTGAGTCCAACGTACATTTTTAAAGTAAGTATATCTGTTTTGAGTGTGATGGATACTACTCTCTTCAAGGTTTTTCGCATGATGATTTGAAATCAAATCAAATCAAATATGCTTTATTGTACAAAGACATGGTCTCACTTACAAAACTTTTTACTCTAAAACATATAACCTATATATGTAGGTAATTCAAATAAGGGAAACCTTATTAAAAGTCATTAAATTGTAATCTAAAGAATATCATGAAATTATAAAACAAACAGAAGCAACTAATACTTAAGTCGAACAATACAATGTGACAATAAAACAATAAATGATATAAAAAAGTAACTCCAAAAATTACAAAATAGTAATAAAGATATGGTGAACCACAATGATAAGATATCCGTCAAGACAACATGTCTAGAAGTAAAGCCTATATATAATACATGTGTACTAAATCATAAAAGTCAAAATAATACAATCACAACCATACCATAATAATAATAATAATAATAATAAATATGCTTTTATTGTTTTAGAGAACAAAGTGGTCATAACAAAGCTAGGTATAATAAAAAAGAAAACTTACAACTAAAATATATAGGTACAATAAAAGGAAAAGACAACACATGCTTACATCTTAAAATAAAATACAAACTATGCCACACACACAAAGCACACCAACACTGGACCAATACAACTCTAAATTCAATAATCAAAACATATTAAAAATCATCATTATAATATTCGTCCAAAGTATAATATGACCTAAACTGCAACAACAACTTTACCGATCTCCTAAAACATCTATCATCCACAACAATTTTACATTCGTTAGGCAGATGATTATAGATTAACGAGTTCTTGGTAAGGGTACTCCTTGGTGTCGGCAACCGCAGATCACAGCCATTACGTGTATTGTATACACTCTCCCGCAAAATGTACTTATATTTTTTGTGAACTAAGGCCACCGTTTCCAAAATAAAAAGAGAAATCAACGTCAGGATCCCTTCGCGAACAAAGTATGGCCTACAATGGTCTCTTACCCCAAATTACAAAGATATCTTAGGGCACGCTTCTGAAGCACAAAAATCGACTGCATCAGCTGCCTCGAACTAAAACCCCAAAGTGCCACACCATATCTCAAAATCGATTCAATCAAAAAAAAATAAACAGATCTTGTCATTGAGTGTCCCAAACCATTACTGACAACCCTAATAGCGTAACACGCCGATGCTAATTTTTTATTAAGATAAGTTATATGGTGAGAAAATTAAAGTTTTGTATCAATATACATGCTCAGAAACGCAACACTTTTATTTTCTAGGGTATTATTGTCAAGTTTCAAATCATCAATATCACATTTAAATGTTAAAATATTTGTTTTGTCAACATTAAAACTCAAACAATTTGCATCACACCACTGCTTAATTTTCCGAATATCCCTTGACAATTTATCAGCCAGATGCTTTGCAGATCGATCCAACCACAAAATTGTCGTATCATCGGCAAACAAAGTGAAGTGGCCACTAACATCAATATTTATCAGATCATTTATGTATAACAGGAAAAGTAGGGGTCCAAGTACAGAACCCTGGGGCACGCCATACGGATTATTAAGCAATCGTGAATCACTTTCCTGATTTCTAACCACTTGCGTTCTTTCTGATAGGTAAGGTGTTATCCATGCCAGAGCAATTCCCCTAAATCCATAGCACTGAAGTTTCCCGAGCAGTACCGCGCGATTCACGCAGTCGAATGCCTTTTTAAAATCGCAAAAAACAGCTGCAGCAACATCGCCATCGTTCAGACCCAAGTACAGCTTTTCCAAAAAACTAAATATTGCATCGTTAGTGCTTTTACAATTATGAAATCCAAATTGGCAACTTCTCAACAAGTTGTGCCTTGCATTAAAGGATAACATACGACTCTTTACGAGCTTTTCAAGAAGTTTGGACAAAGTAGGAAGAACAAATATCGGCCGATAACAAGAAGGATCACTTGGATCGCCTCCCTTAAACTGTGGTAGAACTAAACCACTCTTCAGACATGAAGGAAAAATGCCCGAATCAAAAGAGTTATTTATAGCTCTTACTAGTGCACACAGAGCATTTTCTGGTAGATTCTCAAATATTTTCAATGGGACATTTTTATTTTTAATCTCTTGATTTACTTGGTACATTTAATTTTTCATCTTTAAAATCTCGACGGGACTATTTCACTATTATTACTCTATCTAAGTTGTTAAATAATAATTTAGATTGTCCTAATTCCTTTCAAGGCTGAATTTTTGTGTTCCGCCTTCCGCCTGTAATTAATAGATATCAGACATTATCTAAACTAATATCCTAAAGTTATCTCCGCTTTGTGTCAAGTGTAGCATGTAAAACCACGAATGTAACATCTACTACTTATTTAATATTTCTACAGGGTATCTTCGTTGCATTTTCAAGCATTGAAGAACTTTCAAGGTTTTCCTCACATTTCCTTCTTGAATAATGCTTACCTATAGTATAATTATTTAATGTATTGTTTTTTTTTTAATAACTTGATTCTCTCACATTAGATAATTATTTAATGTTTTATCTTTAATAGTTTTTAACAATTTTTATGTTATTATTTTCTATTACTTATATTGTATATTTTTCCTCTGATAGGGCAAGTCAAATATGGACTTCCCTGTATTCTACATTTTTCTGTAATCATTATTGCCTTATACTTAGTCGGATTTTTATAGCCTATAAGGTAGGCTTCGTAAATAAATAAATAAATAAATACATTTGTACTTAATAAATATTTTAAAACAAAATACATATATCATACCTACATATACCACATACAAACATTCCATTCAAACAATGTTTCTTAGATATTTTGATTTACTCTAAATGTCCTAACTAAGCAGAGGGAAAAAACTTTTTCTTAACAAATTAAAAATTAATTTCAAATCCAGCTTCAAACTCCTTGACATAAAGACTTTTTTTGGACAATTACCAAGCATTTTCCGAGACTATTATTTCATAAATTTAAAAATGATTTAAAATAGCAAACCAAACAAACAGAATAAAATCTGAGGATAAATCTAATCGGGTTCTTTCGGTAAAATTTGAGATTTTGGAGGTTATTTCTGAGATAAAAAAACAAAACAGCGTGTGGAGACGATAAAATCTCTGCCGAAGTTCTTTCGCAGCTGCCTGATAGCGCTCTGGATGCGTTCTCTGCTTGTATCAATGAATCTTGGTGGAGGGGAGTGTTTCCTGCTTCGCTGAAGTGTCCTTGGGTCCTTGGTGATCCCACAATTTAAGGGTGGTGACTCGGACGACCCATCTAATTACCGCCCAGTCTCTCTACTACCAACTCTATCTAAAGTTATAGAGAAACTTGTAAAGAAAAGAATCTGGAGCTACCTTCAGTCCTTCAACCTAATAACTGAGAAGCAATTTGGGTTTCAAACATCGAAAGAGACCCATGATGCCATTTACAGTTTCCTTGAGAGTGTTTATTTTGGATTGAATCAGGGTGGTACATGTGCAGCGGTATTCTGTGATCTGTCCAAGGCATTTGATTGTGTGGATCACAGAATACTGCTGGCAAAGCTTGAGAGGTACGGCTTGCGGAGTGTGGCTCACACCTAGTTTAGATCTTATCTTGAGGGGCGTTCTCAGGCTGTGGCAAGCTCAGGAGAAAGGTCTTCTGTCTTGGGAGTTGGCTGCGGGGTTCCGCAAGGCTCTGTTTTGGGTCCTATCCTTTTCCTGTTATATATCAATGACCGTGTCTACCTTAAAATCTCGGGACTCTTTACCATTTTTGCTGACGACACCTCAATATTGTGGCAGAATGGGAATCTGGTGGGACTTAAGGAAATTATAGTGAGTGATCTGAGGATTATTAAAGAATGGTTTAACTCTAATCGCCTTTGCTTGAACTTGACTAAGACTCACATTGTTGGGTTTAAGTGTGATGTGGCGGAGCTGCTATTGGATGGGGATCCCCTTCGGGATGATTCAGTGTCTAAGTTTCTTGGCGTGCTAATTGATGGTGAGCTAATTTTGAGGACCATATTTTAACCTTGAGTAAGAAACTTTCATCCGGTTATTTTGCTATTAGAGTTGTTAGGGAGGAGTTGGGCCTACAACTAGCGTAAAGTGTATATTTTGCGCTTTTTGGGTCCCACCTGGGATATGGTATCCCATTCTGGGGTGTTTCGAATCAGGGACTTTTGAATATGCTCTTTATTCTCCAGAAAAAAAAGCACTTCGATTTATTGTCAACATAAGTCAGAGAGATTCTTGTAGGCCACATTTTGTGGCTCAAAAAATTTTAACTCTTACATCGCTTTTTATTCTTGAGTCATCTACTCTTACTTTTTTAAATCGTTTTAGGCTTCAGGATCCATCTCCTCTTTACAATACCTCAATATACCTCTACCTATCCCAAAGACTACTTTAATTAAGAAATCTCTCATTTATGAGGGTTGTAAATTATACAATCATCTGCCGAGCAGTCTGAAATCAATACAGACTCCAAAATCATTTCGGTTTTTACTTAGGAAATTGCTCTTAAGTAAAGCATACTAAAATTTGGAGAAGTTCTACTGGGACACGCTAGGAGGTACTCGTAAATTTTTCCGGTAATGGTAGTGTACATTTGGCTTTCTTTCTGGTTATATGTATTTTAAACTTATTTATATGTTCTCATGCTTTGTCGATAAAAAAATGTCTCGAAAAATGTATATTTTTTGGACTAATAAAGTATTTTTTAATTTGAATTTGAAACTTCAAAGGTTTATTTTACTTCATATAATATTTTTAAAACAGATGTCCAAGAGCTAGGCGCGGGCTGGGGCCTTTTTGAGACAGTCCCTGAAAGACAGATTTTTCTAGAGTTTCTTACATTTAAAAAAAAATTATAAGTTTTCGTGAAAATTAATAATTGTTTAGATGATTTTTTTTTAATATCCCATTAAGTATGTAAAATCTATGAAAGCATTTTGGTAAAGCTACTCCTTCAGGTATGGCAAACGAATTTTTGAACCCTCGGCATAATCTTTCAACTATAAGTTTCCACTAGTAACTTTGGTATAATATGTTTATTGCACTTTGAAAATCTATTGAACTTTGAGACACAAATAGGTGCATTGAAAATCTTTCAGTTTGTTAGAAATAGTCTCGGAAATCAGTCAGAAATATATCAGGGAATACTTTTAAAACTGGGAAATCCGTGAAAATAACATAAGGTATCTAGAAATACTTTGGAAATATGTATGAATACTTAGAAATATTTGGTGATAATAGGAAATACTGTCTAAATATGGAAATATTTCCAGAAACTTGAAATCACTGCAGGTGAAGTGAATGACCCCTCGAGCTAAAAGTGTTCCCATGGAAAATTCATATATCTACTTAACATTTAACAGAGCATTCTTGGAAAACTATGTTATTATAATCCACAATTTTGCAACTTGTAAAAGGTTTTATGGTTGAGTACAAAACTCAAATGCAAATGCAATGGAGAATAGGAGTTTAAGTATGTGAAAGCAGATAAGGCACACATCTTCAACTTACATAATTTCCTCGATAAAATCTATTTATATGACTTGAAGATGTCTATTAAAAACACAGATAAAAGACAAAATATCTTTACAGGATGCTAATTAAATTACAATTTAAAATAAGAATGTCAAGCAACGAGCCAAGTAATTAATATACCTACTGATTAAATCCAAGATGTAATATGAAATATCCTATAAAAAATTAACCTCGAGATAGGTATTTAGAAATATTATTTGCTTGACAATAATTTCTTAACCTTCACATAGGCCAAATTTAATTTTATTCTTCTTGACAATACAAAAATTTTGCCAAATAATAGGTTAAGGATTCCCCTGTGTATTTCTTAAATATGTTTGAAGGAAAGAAATCAAAACTTTTAAATCCAATTATGAAGTTTAATTGAATTCAACTTAAACTATTACTAATTCTAGCTTAAGCCAGAACTTTTAAGTAGGTATTTAGTTAGTTAATAACATGTTAATTCATATACAGCCCAAGAAAGTCAGAGTAATAAAAAATAAACTCCAAAGCAGAACTTCCAGCCTCATTCCAGCCCCTCTACATTCTGACGAGAGCGATCAACGAAATATTCTTGGATATCATAATACACTCTAGTGGCAGTCTTCAACTGCTTTATGGAATTCTTTGTAATGATTTATAGTCTTCCAACATTCAAGGAGTTTATTATATATTTTTAGACTGTCATAAATGACAGAGTGTCTGGTAAGAGTAAACCTGGGTATTGGCAGTGGAATGTTGTCACGATTTCTGGTGTCATATGAATGGAATGAGGACAAATTTCCATATTTTTTAAATATTATATACACAGTCTCCACAATAAACAATCATGTTAATTAAATAAGAATCCCCTCTTTTAGGAATAGCGGTCTACCTACAGTCATCTCCCAGACCTGCTCCACAGATACATCTAACTGCCCTTTTTTGCAATATAAAAATGGAATTGAACAAATGTTTGCTACAATAACCCCAAAATACAAATCCACATCTTAGATTTATTTATTTATTTCTTTTATATATACCAATATGATATGATTCTACAAGAACATAGCATGTAGGAAGACATTGCCATTGTTGTTTAAGGTGAGATCAAGGCTGAGATACAAACCTTCCAGGAAGGCAAAACCAAACTAAGATGTATTTATAATTTTATTGTTATTTAGGAATACCAGTATTTGTTATTTTAATATTGTTTCAATAATTATAGATAAAGTAGGCAGTAAAGATATGGGACAAAAGTTAGCTGGATCTGTGCATGAGCCCAATTTTTACAGGGTATCAAGATTGCCATCTTCAAACAAATAGGGATGACCCCAGTAGAAAAACTCTTATTTATTGCATAGTTAAAAAAATGTTATAGACATTTCATCTATTCCTGAACTGTTTCTATTTTTTATGTCCCTAAAAATCCCGTAATCTCTTAATAATGATTTCCACAGAAATTAAGTGGCTGATTAATTTTCCAGTTGATTAAGTAATAATTCCTGCCTTCAAGTATAGATGATTTTATTTTGCAAATATTTTCTATGACGATTGTTAATAAAACTGTAACCATTGTAATTATTCTTAGAATAAAGTTATTAGGACTTGATTTCACTGGCACTTAGGACGATACATTAATATCAAGATTAAATAGGTACCCAATTTAAAATAAATTATAACAAGGGTTAAGTGACTAGTGATCAAATAGGTGTAGGTACCTGCTGTTTTTATAAAGTAATCAATCAAAATCAATCATCAATAAGGTATGTACGCTGCTGATTAATATTATGTAATCTCAATAATAATTGCCCCATACAAAAACTGATTTATTTGCATCATACTTGAATTCGAGAATGTGCTGTGTTCAGATCAAGGTCTAAAAATTAAATATTTTGATATTCTCACCCAAATATACCTATGATTACTATTACTATTAAAGTAAACAGAACTATAGAACCCCTAAACGAATTTGAATTACAGTTAAAATAATCTTTGCAACTACTAGCTCTTCAGTAGACCTGCTATAATTGAATACAACAATCATTCAATATAAGAAGGCAAAATAAAAAATAATAAATACAAAATAATCACGGTTTGTTTACATCCCCATAAAAATTTGACAACTTGAGGTTATGTTAACCAACCTGAGATCCTCTTATCACAATAACCAGCGAAGCACCACATGCAGTTAATCCCCAGGTAAACAAAGTGCCCAAAAAGGCCTGCATAACCGG
>JAEQML010072905.1:0-15241 GCA_016904865.1 Pissodes strobi
GTTGCGAAATAGCGCACCAAGCTTCTGGGAGGCTGATTGTGCGATGTCAGCAACGTGGTCATGCTAGGACATATTGCTGTTGACCGAGACACCTAGTTGCTGCATTGAACTGGACCAAATTACTGTCGCTCCAAGTTTGAACTTTCTCCAGGTCTTGATTACATTTCTCCAGGTCTTGATATAAAATTCTAGCTGCAGGAAAATAGTCACACACAGCTGAATACATGGCTAGGGAAATTAAGGTGGTTATTAATGAAATTGGCATCTAGAAAGTTTTTGGAGTTGTAACAGACAACGCTGCCAATAGGAAAGCCGCTTGGGCTACATTAGAAGAAGAGACAGAAAGGGGAAATCTAAATATTTTTACATAATGATTGTTTAGATCTCATCTTTAATGATGTGAAAAAGTTACCGACTTACAGCATAAGCTGTATCACTAATCAAAACAATAAGACAATCACACGCTATACTGGGCGGCATTTAAAGAAAAACAAAGCAAAGATAATGGAATTTTCTTCAAATTTCCTGTCTTGACAAGATGGGGTTTGTTGTTTATTGTTTTGAAAGCATGCAAGCCAACAAGCAAGCGATTATGTTTCTTGCAATAAAGGACAGTTTACAAGAGATGATCAAAAAGCACCCCACTTTTAAGAAAAATACATTGGATGACACGTTTCGGGATAAGGTAGAATTGTTGCGACGGCAATTAAATTTTTTGAAGCCGATAAGACTGGAATTAGAAGAACATTTTTTTTAATTTTTACCAATGTGTCCCTTACTAAAACATGAGAAAACAAAGACAGTTCAAATTATCGGAGATCGAAAATATTTTGCTATATACGTGATGTAAAACATATAAGATTTGCAATTTGCTAGATCCAGTCATTAAAGGTTAAATCTCACTGCTTCTGAACACGTAAAAAAATTGTTACTATCATAATATCTTTTTAAACGCATTTTTTTTTTTTCATTTGCTTAGATTGAAGCTCTCGAAAAAACAACGATGTCAAAATGTAGATGAGAAAATAGTTTTGACTGACCTTTCGAATTTTCAAGCAAAAGCTGGCATTTTAGCAAACCGTTTTTGTGGGTTAGTTTGTGGGTTGCAGCCTTCGAGATAATGAGATATCCCCGACTGCTTGGTGGAGAGGCTTCTGCAATAGTACTGAGTTGTCAAAACTAGCAGGTAAATTTCTGAAAAATCAGCCACTTCAGCTGCATGTGAAGGAAGCTTCCGTACACATATTATCATCCCTAAAGCCACAGCGGCAATCTGGACATGCCGCAAACTAGTTGGCAAGACATGGGGCCTAAAACCAAAAATGGTATATTGGATCTACCAAACAATAATAAAGCCCACGGTCACCTATGCCTCGCTGGTATGGTAGCCAAAAACCCAGAAGGTCACCGCTCGGACCGAACTTAATAAAGTGCAAAGGCTGATATGGTCAACCTGCCCTACCGCAGCCTCGAAAAGGGTTACTTTCCTGCATGCTTGAAGTTGGCACATATAGTCCCCATATATAAGGGTGGAGAAAAAAATAACCCTTCAAACTATCGTCCAGTTTCTTTATTACCTACACTTTCCAAGATAATTGAAAACATTGTCAAACGACGTGTAACAGAACATTTGAATAAGCATAGCCTGTTGGTTCCTTCTCAGTTTGGATTTCAAACATGCAAAAGTACTGGCGACGCTATGTATGCTCTCTTGGAGAACATATACGGTGCCTTAAATTCCGGTAACTCTGTAGCGGCACTCGGCAGTGTTCTGTGACTTTTCAAAGGCCTTTGATTGTGTGGATCAAGGAATACTGCTGCGCAAATTAATTAAATACGGCTTTGTGGGTAAAACATATCAATGGTTTTCCTCTTACTTGAATGACAGGTCTCAGAGTGTTGCTTGGTCGGGGGGATCGTCTACCTGTAGACTAGTAAATTGTGGAGTGCCGCAAGGATCAGTGCATGGGTCAATTATGTTTCTGTTGTACATTATCGACCTCGCTAAAGTAAAAATGGGAGAACGATTACCCTATTCGCTGATGACACTACTCTGACTTGGCAGAATGCAGATGATGTCCGATTGGCACAGTCAATTGGGTCAGAATTAATGGTGGTAAAAGAATGGTGTGAATCTAATAAGTTGTGTTTTAATATGTCAAAAACCAAGATTGTTTCTTTTAACTGTAGTGTTGACAATGTAAATATACTTAATAGCACCATAGAATACAAAAGCAATGTCAAGTTTTTAGGATTGCATATTGACGATAATTTGAAATATTCTACACATATATCGAGTTGCTGACTAAAAAAGTATCGAGTGGTTGTTATGCAGTTAAAACTATTTCCAGAGAGTTGGGTGTGGCGGAGGCTCATATGGTCTACTTTGCTCTTATTGAGTCACACTTATCCTATGGTATCGCATTTTGGGGTTTTTGTAGTCGGCAGCTATTTCAGTCAGTGTTTGTGTTGCAAAAGCGTGCTGTCCGCTACATATCTGGAGTTGGTACTAGAGAGCATTGCCGACCTCACTTTGTAAAAAGTAAAATATTGATTTTGACGTCACTGTTTGTTTTGGAGACGCCCTCACTGATACATAAAACTGTTATGCTTGGTCCTCAAATTGTTCGCTCCGCTTATAACACAGATTAGGGTAATCTGTGCTTATAATACAAGGGAATCCAGTGACTTGCCTTTGCCTATTCCGAGATCAACTCTGGCGAAGCAGTCAGTAATTTACGAGAGCAGAAAGGTATATAATCATATTCCGGTTGAAATCAGAAGCACTCAAGACGTTAAATTGTTTAGAAAGAAAATTAAAGTCCTGTTATTACCTAGACCATTCTATACATTGCAGGAATACTATGACGAAGCTTTTTTGTATAATAACATGAATATAACTATTTCGATTTCTTCTTATAGGTTGATTGTGTATTTTGATATACTAATGATCGGTATGTATTTAGTGTTTCTTGATCTTACGACTTTTAAGCTTGTTTGGTCAGCCAAATATTGAGGGTCACTTTTATTATATTATTTTAGATTAAATTATGTCAAATTGCCATGTTTCTGGTATTTAGTAAGTTAGGTGCTATTTTACAAAAACTGGACTGTAATCTTGATAGTATATATTTCTTATTTAGCTATCCTGTTTTGGATTTTTATTATTTGTGTTATTGACGTGTAAAAGCAAATTACTTGTATTGTTACTAATAAATATTTCTTCGTTGTTGCCTTGAGATTGTTGGGAGTAAGTTCTTGGGTACCTATGCTTTTACTTTTTTATTGTTTGACTTCCTACTGTACTGTTGGATTTTAACAAATTTTAGAATATTTTGTTTTTAGTGTTTTTCTTTTTTACTTCTGTATGTTAATTTTAGTAATGAGTGACTTTGTTCTGTCTATTGACTCTAGATTTTTCAAAAAAATTAACTTATTGTGTATTTTTTAGCTTTGTCAATAAGATCTTCTTCTTGGACAATAAAGCACAGTTTTGAATTGAATTGAATTGAATTAGAGGTAATGCTGAACATGCCTCCTCTTCATCTCAGTGTAAAGAGGGAGGAGATTATTAGTACTCAAAGGCTATTCCAAATAGGCAAATTCAAGCCTGGAGATTTGACTGGTCACCTGCACATCTTTGAAGAAATAAAACTGGAAAATGCCAGCAAACCAAGTGACCAAATGACGATCATGTTGGACCTAGTTGTCCCATTGGCAGTGGTTATTGATGACCGCCAATGATGGGAGAGTAAAAAACTACCTCAGACCGACACCTCATCGCTGTGGTACACACATGGTTCCAAGCTAGCGAAACAGGATTGGGCATTTCAGGTCCAAACTGTAAGCTTTCCAAACTGCTACGCAAATATATGACCATGTTCCAAGCGGAAGTGCTTGCCATAAATACATGTGCAGAAGAGTGCCTCACACAAGGACTCTACAGAAAGCACATCTTATACATATTTTCAGACAACTAGGCGGCTTTGAAAGCTCTAACTAAAAGTTTAGGAAACAATATAATGAAACTAAAAACATAAGTTTATGCATCAACATATATTTATTTTACATATTTTCTACGTATCCACCTTGGTTATTTATACAATTAAAAATATTTCTTCTTAATTTATTCTTAATAGAATTAGAAATGAAATTTGGGTGGTCTCTGTTAAGTAAGAATATTTAATTTTCAATTATTTGTCTTAAAATGTGTATATTTTGCCGTCTTTCGTAGTAGACCTTATTTTTTTCAAAATACCCCACAAAAAGAGGCCTAGCGGATTTTGATCGGAACTATTAGACGGCCATCGAAGTATGCCAACTCTCCTGATCAAGAAATCATACTGATTATTTAGATATGGGAATCGGTATAACATTCCCTATGTCTCGGAATTTATTCAATATTATTACTTCTTTTTCTAACTGCATTTTTCAAATAGCTCCAAAGGAAAGTATCCATGGGCGTTAGATCTAGGTAGTACGAAGGCCAGTTGATTGTTCCATATCTACTCACTCACACTTGATAATAATTATTATGAATATTATTATGAGGAAGTACTCCCTGTTAATGCCAAATTATATTTTGCCGAATTTGAAGTGGTAGTTCATCGATAAAGTATTCAATTTCATTTTCCAAAAGTTTCAGATATCTTAATCTCTTTAAGGATAAACGGATACAACCTGTACCTATCCACCAAAGTAAACATAGAGCAACTTTTGTGTTCTTGTCGCGTGTTTCCAAAAAATGTCGCAATAAGTTCCATTATGTTGCCCATTGTTGACGCGACAAAATTAAAATGTTGCTCTATGTTGCGTGTTTCCGTTGGAAGCGGTGAACATCAAAGAAAAAGTGCTAATATTCATCGACAAGTTTGAGTTGCAACTCGGTGGAGACGGACTGTCGCTCTTTGCACTAGTTTGCGATTGAATAGATCCGAATGCACATCTGCTCTGCATAGAAGTACTTTATTCATTTATAATTTAACAAAGAAATATGGCCAGGTTTAAGTGGACTAATGATCTATTAACAGTATTAATTGAAACGTACCAAAATTTTGAGTGCCTTTGGAACCCAAAAGATAAAAAATACAAATGCAGACATTCAAGGCATAATGCATGAGCCTAATTTGTATATTTTTTAATAAGAACATTCAAATTTTTCTATAATTCAAAAGCGCTTATTAAATAATTACATACCTACCTTTACCTGGTCGCTGAGAACTTCTATAATTGCTTCACAAACTTCTGGCACAATTTGAAATAGATTGCGTAGATATTCTAAATAGATACATCAAGGAGAGATAAGAATCATCCGTGGCTAAAAATCGTAGTGTGGTAAGTAAACGCTAAATTGCTGATATTGAAGCTCTGTAATTGGTGTCACATTTTGATATAATTGATCCAATACGGCACAACTATACTCTAGGTGGTACTTGATATTCGTAAAAGAAAATTGATATGGCCATCGGTGATTTTTCCTGCCATTAGATCATCTCTTCTTAGGGTCTAGAAGCTGCAATACGCCATGCTGATTTCTCTTGAAGGCTAGGGCGCGTCCAAAATCTATATTCCTTTTTTTCCCCGTTTTTTTTTTGCTTAAAATAATGTAAGCTGCTGCTGCTAGCTGCTATGATGACATTATAAAAATATTTAAGTCCGAACTGCACTTCGAGAGAAACTCTGTTTTCTTCGTTAATGCATTTTGTTCCACACACTCGGTCCACAGCGACCAATGGAAAAATGTACTTTTTTTTGTTGGAGACAAAATATTGACCTATGTTGCTTTTTGTTTCTAAATTTTGGAACCTATGGCAACAATCAGAAACACAAAAGTTGCTCTATATTTACTTTGGTGGATACGTACCTTAAGATTTGTATTGAGGAATGTCCTTTAAAAACAATTGGCTCAACAGCTTGTAGATTTTCATGGGACCAAATATGAAAGTTTTTTTCTTTTATAAATACCGGCGGTGGTAAATATCGTCTCGTCGGTCCACACAATTTTAATGAAATAATTTGGATCTTGATTAAAACTTCATATCTGCTACATTTTTGTTCGTCGTTTAATTGCTGCACTAGTCTCATATTAAAATCGTCGTATCCGTATTGATTTGAAGTTGTATGTTTGAGTTTTTTAGAAGTAAAAATTATATCGCTTTCGTTCTCTTTATGAATGTTTATGGTTTCCTTTGTGGTAATATTTGATTTACACTCGAATGAGTGTTTCGTTGAGTTTGACCGAGTTGAAAACACTCTCAAAAGCAATATAATAATTTCTCGTTTCTTTGTTTTGCCCTTTTCTTATTTACTAGAAACGCTGTTTCTTGCAATAAGTTCCTCGTATTAATTATAGTTAGAAAAGATGGCACTCTACCACCATTCTGAACCAAAAAACTTTATCAACTCTTGCGTTTAAATCCTTTCCTTTTCGACCTATCAAAATTAAGTAGCATACACCCTGCTCAACTAAAGGCTTACGCATATCTGCAAAGACCATGATTGCGTTCATTATCTCACCTAAAAAATATTCGGACATCGTCTTCTTCCGTGATTACGCGAAACTTTACAGAAAAGTCTATCATAGGATTATAAAAGCTGCCAAGGATATTTATTATAATGAGAGGCTGGCTAAATCTGGTAACATTACAGAAGAATCCTGGTCTATTGTGAATGACATAAGGAATAAGACTTCTTCGTCTAGCACAATCGCTAATTCACCTGAGAACTTAGACAATTACTTTGTAAATGTGGCTAAAGATTTAATGAACACCATAACTCCTTCTCATGATCCACTTTCATATCTCTCTAATGCTAATGTGAATTTACACAGTTTCTTCTTTACGCCTGTAGCACTAGCTGAGCTTCGCAGTAAAATTAAAAACATTAAAAACAAATCCTCTTCTGGGACTGATGGGCTTACTCTGAAAATGTTCTCAAACCTACAGGAATGTACATTAAACCATCTTACTACTTTAATTAATAAGTCATTCCAAAATGGGGGTTTTCCAAACTGTCTTAAGATGGCAATAATTCCTTTGCATAAAGGAAGAGATAAAGACCAAGCTTGGAACTATCGCCCAATTGCACTCCTTCCCACATTATCAAAGATCATTGAAATATGGGTTAAAAAAAAGCTTCCATCTTTTCTCTCTATATATTCAAATTGAAATTCAAAATCTTTATTCATGTTAATAATGTCAATACACTTTACACACGTCACAGTTTAGAAAATTCGCCAACATACAAATTTGAGATAAAAATACAACTACACTAGTACAAACAAATACCTTAAAACCTATGATTTAAAAATTCTTCGAAGGAATAAAATGAATTTGCACTCAACAGATCCCTAATTTGACTTTTAAATTTTGGAATTGGGGGTGATTTTGTTTGATGTGGGAGTTTGTTCCAGAATTTAATAGCCCAGTACCTAGTTGCTGTTTGGCATCTCTTTAGTCGGTTGTAAGGAAGTATAGCATCCAACCTATGCCTTGTAGGATAGGAATGCATACCCTGATAAGTCTCAATGCTTAGAAAATTCCTCTTCATGTACAGCAGGTTCTCAAAAATAAACAATGATGGAAATGTCAAAAATTTTAGTGAAACAAATGCCTCCCTACAGTCTTGCCTGTAGCCCAGACCCGCCATACAACGCAAAGCTCGTCGCTGCAAGCTAAAAATCCGAGATGCCAGAGGAGCATGTCCCCATGCCAGAACAGCATAAGACATGCGAGAATGGAACACTGCAAAGTAGGCTGTGCGAATTGCGTTTTGTAGATTAGGATAACTATAGCTCTTTTTAGAGAGGATGGAAATATTCTTTCGGCAATACAATTGTTTATTAATCTTGTAAGAGGAATGGCAATGATGTTTTTGACTGTTTTTAGCAATTTTATGTTGAGGTTATATATATCACAGCCATTTTTGTTTTTTATATTATTAATAACTTCGTTATATGTAACTTCAGTAAAACTAAATGATTTATTAGATTTGTCTATACTGGCAAGTGTTTGAAAAGGGTTGATATTTGAAGGGCGAATATTTTTAATTAAATTGTTTGCTATATTTGTGAAGAATGCTGCATTAAAATCTTCGGGTATGATATTACATTCAGTGGTTTGCTTATTTTTTGGGAGAGTTATGTTTATTTATGATTCTCCACATTGTTTTAGGAAAGTTTTGTGAATTATTCTATAATTTGCATCCCTTCTTTCTCTACAAATAGAGGATTTATACATTTGTTTAACATTTTTATATTCCTGATCAAATGCGGTATTATTGTATTGCCTTTTGGCCTCACCAAGAAAATGCAAATGGTCTCTCATTTGACGTAGATTCTCATTAAACCATGAAATATCAGAGCCCTGATCTGAGCGTACAACATACTGTTTTTCAGGAAAAGATGACAAAAAGGTTTTCTCAAGGATGCTCTGGAATTCATGACACTTTTTATCAACATTATTATTTGGATCATTAATGAAGTCGAAATTACTACTTTCAAGGGTATTGTAAAACTCCACAGACCTAGCCGTGTTCTGGGCCTGAAAATCCTTTTACCAATTTTTGTGTTCTTGTACAGAGGTACCTTTAGGTTTGTTGTGACAATTTAAATTAGCTTCAAGGACTTCCGGGCCCACAACATCAGCTTCAATATCCAGAAAAACATTATCCAAGCAGTGATCATTTCTTGTTGGTTCAACAATTGTTGGTTTAAGGTTGTAACTTACCATAATATCCATCAGACCCTGGCAGTCACTATCCCCCTCACCAAAGTAGACATTAAAGTCGCCCGCTACTATATAACTGGAACTTTGTTTTAGATTTTTTAAAACCCTCTCAAGTTCCATTGAAAATGTTACGAAATTTCCCGAAGGTGATCTGTAGAGTGCTAAAATATATAAATCTAAATTATTAAAATAAACACAACAACATTCAAAAAATTTTTCTAAAATGGGGACATTTACTTTTTTAAAATCTATACAATCGCAATTTTTCAGAAAAATAGCCGTACCACCACCAGCAAACTGTTGTCTGGCTGAAAATTCTATGAGAGTAACCATCAATGACTAATAAATGTTTCTAGCTCCAGAGCATTTAGCCAGTGTTTTGTTAGACATAATATATCATAATCCTTATCAACTAAAAATGCTTCAAATAAAGGAATTTTATTTCTCAGAGAACTTATATTTATATGAAACACCTTCAAGGTCATTTGCTTGGCGTCTGGGATTTCACTGGCACCTTCCCTTGGCTCTGTAGATTCAGAAAATGGTTCACTGTTACTCCAACAGGCCATGTATCAGCACACAAATATTTGGGACGATCTCCGAGTGGTACAACTAATTTAAATGAAGCACAGTACTTCTCCCTCCTAGTTTTTATTTTATCACATTTACAACCTTGTCCTAGATCAGAGCATTTGAGGAAATCAAGAACGCTTTCCTCGCTTGTTTCAGGGGCAAGCCCAGTGACAAACAAAAAAGCCATCTTCTGTCCCATCTTTAAAGAACACTTTTGCTGATTTTTTGTTCCCTTTAGTGGTTTTGGCCGATTATCTTGGTTGTAACTTGGATTTTGCTGCAATTTAGCCCTTCTTCTATTTATTTGTATTTTCCAAACATTGTTTTGGTTTTCAGCAGTTTCCCGCCCCTCTGTCGCGTCAATGTCAATCACCTGATTTGCATCAACGTCACCACAAGCGCCTGACACTTCTCGGGGCTTCATAGGCGTACGGGATAGCGGCGCTCCCGATCGCATATCCGTAGCAGCACTATTTTTCCTGCGACGATTTTCGGAGGCTGCATTGGCGGCAGTGGCGTAGTTGCGTACCGTTTTGTCTGATTCTGCTGGACGGAGTAACTCGGTGCTGCTCAGAGTTACACTGGTTTTCGGGTTCTTACTTCCAGTTGACTCCACGTGTGGCTGATATGGAGACACACCCGAAGAACTTGGCAGCGTCGCAATAAGAGGTGTATTATTTTTGTTTACCTTTTTTTCGGATTCTCCAATTTTCCCCAATAAGGTTTTCTCCATTGTCTCGATTTCTTGAAGAATATCCTGGTTACCAGCATTTTGCACTTCTGCCAATGTTGCTTTTAATGAAGCTATTTCGGCATCTCTTCATTCCGCGCGTTTTTTGCACACACCGGACACAAAACTAGGCTTTTACTTCCACTAAGCACCTGCAAACCACTGGTTCTTAGGGCACAGGACTGGTGATAGTGTCCTATACAATTTGAGCACTTAACACCCACTTTATCAACATTTGATTTGCAATATTTGCACTTTTTATTCTCGACATCCGCCGGTGGATCGTCACTCGGCGCCATCTTGTAGGAGTATTGATATAAAATACTTACCACCCATCAATTTGGATTTTTAAGTAAATGATGCTATGTTTTCCCTCTTCCATAACTCCAACCTGAACAACCATCGCCCTACAGCGACAATTTTCTGTGATTTCGCTAAAGCTTTCGATTGTGTAAATCATAATATCTTAATTAACAAATTGCATTACTACGGATTCAGAAGAGCGTCTCTTGAATGGTTTACGTCGTATCTTAAAAACAGAAGTCAGCTTGTGAGGGTTGATACGTAGATGTCTTCTTGCAAGCCAATAGATTGTGGAATATCACAGGGTTCAGTATTAGGCTCTATTTTGTTTCTGCCGTTTATCAACGGCATTGCTTGTCTGGACATTAGCGGTGAAGTCTATCTCTTTGCGGACGATACTAGTTTCCCTTGGAGCAACCCGGATATTACGGCGCTTCACAGAACTGTATCTAGTGACTTAATCACCATTAAATCATGGTGCGATTCTAATCTCCTGTGCCTCAACGTTTTAAAGTGGGACTTGCACATCGATGCCTTATCAGAAAAATTAAGTTCTGTCTGTTTTGCGCTGAAAACGGTTTCCAGGGAGCTTAACTTGTCAACTGCTAGAATAGTCTATTATGCCCTTGTTCAGTCGCATTTCCGATACGCCCTTCCATTCTAGGATACATGTTATCATTGTAATACAATGATGTTATGCGACTCAATTTGAGCGTATTTTTAAACTACAAAAGAGACCTGTTCGATACTCATTGAGACTAAACAGTAGAACTCACTAAAAAAATTAAAATATTCCTTATTCATTTTGAATCATTGAATCCGTTTGCTTAATCCGCAAACACGTATCTGCTATTCCAGAAAGGCCCATCTTACAACTATCCACTTAGGAATACGGAGAATGATCTTTATCTGCCAACCCCACGCTCAGAGTTAGTTAAAAGCTCTAGACTGTAACTACGTTGGGGTTTGGAACCTTCGGCAACATGCACTAAAACAGAGTTTTATCCACAATACCGAAACAGAATATTTGCACTCGACGCGCGTTTCGCTAACCATGTTAGTATCATCAGGAGATGATTAAAACTGTCTTAGTCTATACTGTAAAATGCAAAAAATGCACAATTATAGTCAATAACACCTTTTCCCACATTTCGCAGAGCTTTGAGATCATACTTACTAGAGAGAGACTTACATGCAGTAAACTTCTTTTTTATTAATACTTAATTTTGAGCATCTTTTACACTGGTTTAATGTTTGATGTTTAGTGTTTAATATTTGAAGTTAATATTTTGACTACGTCAATTTGCACAATTGTATATATTATTTTATATAGTTTGGTTTTTCTTTTTCTTTTCATTGCATGTTTCTATTTGTGTTTTTTTATGTTTTGTACGGTGTGTACTCTAACTCTAGCTTTGTTTACAAATTGTTATTTTGACAATAAAGCACCTTATTATTATTATTATTATTATTATTATAACATTTTCCATATACTGTTTTCATGTTTTTGAAGTGTTATTATCAATCTTAAAAGCTGGACCATTTTTAACCTTTCAACAATCTAAGAGCTCATTTTGCAAAATGTTGACAGAAAATAAAGATAAATTAGTAAATCAGACTTCAAGCATCAATGCCATGGCATTGAAAATTAAACCTTTATCTCCTAGGTATAAGTAGTTATATTGAAAAAATCACAGTATTTCGTAATGATTTTAGAATATACATATTTTTTAAAAAGCTTGATATAATGCCGTCTATCTCTAAGCGAAATTAATTTTAAATAAAAATAAATTTATTATTGTTAATTTTAATAATATGTAACAATGTAAACTACTCGGTGCACGGGATAAAAAAAGCATAAGCAAATATTAACCAATCTTATCCAGATTTCCTTGTCGGATGTCGGGTATAGCCTGTGATTAATAGCCAATTTGATTCCCCGAACCCTAATTCAATAGACGCAGGGGAGTCCACCATTATTATGGGACAAACCGGTTTTGTTCACCATTGAACTGTGATCTTTCGGTATGTTATTCTGCCTTGGATCCAAACTAACCCAAATTACAAGAACAAATTATAAAGTAGTTGAAATTAAACTGCTCTTCACTTGAAACGCGTATGAAATATTTTTAATCTAGTTTTTAATGTTCAGGGTGATCCAAATAACTCTTTAAATAAAAATACCTCTCGATTTTTTTTTTTAAATTAATAATAATACTCCCAGCCAAAGTTGTTTGGTATTTCAAAAAAGCAAGGTACATGGCAAACTTTGTTTTTTTTTTAATATAATAAATATACCAACTTTTTTAATGGTGTTGAATATTCTATGCATATTCTAATGTAGAATGTTTCATTATGAATTTGGAGAGATATTTTGAAGAAAATTTCGCACCTATATTTTTCAGCCAATAAGAGGCTTTAATTTCAGCTCGTTACTATAGCAACTACAAAACTTTCCGGAAGTTTTTAGCAAATTTTACTAGCAAAACTTAAATTAAAATGGATTGCTGAAGACTCTGTTAATTTGTCTTTAATTATTTCATGCAACTAAAATTCAAGGAAGACGTTTCATTTATGCCATAAATATCTTAACGAATTATTTGCAAAAAAAAAGATATCTATATACCTTACAAAAAAAAAAGCGAAAAAAGAAACAACATTGAAACTATTTATTGAACTATATTAAAATCAATGTTAAATGTTTCATATTATACATAATTAATTGATTATTATCAATATTGTTTTCATTATTGTGATAATGATTATTAATGTTATTAATGTCAAGCACAAAGTTATTATAAACAATTCCTTGTTGATTTTCTATACCTGATCAGATACTGCGACTGGTACTGGGGGTGCCTCTCATAGCTTGTATAACGGTTTTATATAATGATCAATCTCAATTTGCAAATAAGGCTTAATCGGCTGGCTGGCTATTGTTATGTCCTGTGATCTTTATCAGCTGCTCTTCGCTGATAAGCTGCTAAGCTGGAGTCTGCAGTTGCCCTCGCTGAATGGATAGTAATCTTCGCTTTCTTGGTATCAATGCCGACCTCAGTGGTAGCAGATTTTAACTACATAGACATTTTGGTACCACCCCTTTGACTGTGGATGCTTCTGGTTTGGATTTGCAGTTAAAAATAATATGCGAGTTGTGACATTATCACCTCTTTTTTTGGATTAATTTTTGAAAAAGACAGATTTGGAAGAATTAGTAATCAGCCATTTGGTCGGCCAATTTCTTGGATCTTCCTTGGGTAGTCTTTGAGAACACTGGATCATATTTTATGCGGCCTGTAAATCTTCCTTTTTCCTCCACATATTATTTTACACTAGCTAACCATTCTTCCCCACCTCGCCAGGCCAGTTCTCGCGCGGGAAGAAACGTGGAAAAACCTGCGTTGAAGACCCTCTGGCGTATCCTCATCCCAAATGGCAAGAATTCTGTTATAATCTTCATTAGATAATGCTGTAGAACTTGATTTTCTTAGAAGGATCCGTTTATAATTATCGAGCCTTTGCACCACGTCCATCAATAAGCCTCTACAAATTCATTATCAAAAAATGGATCAAATTTAATCTGAAATTTGGTGACATCATTTCTTGCAATTGTTTGGCGGTAAGATTCCACATCAACAGCCCCGTCTCCAGGCCTTAGGCCGCCCGAGGCGAGCAGAATTTTGCCGCCCCTTACAACAGACCAATTAAGGAGTCAATAATGACGTATCCGGCGAATAGGCGCCCGCGCGTTTTTTTTAACCGGTAAGTTCCAATATAAGGAGATGACGTGCAGGGTCTATATTTTCATGATAGATGTACCACGTGGGGGCTACCTGGAATTAAATCGGATATGCCGGGGCTCAATTTTAAGGGGGGGTTTTGGGGGGCTATATGAAAATCGCGTGGTTTTTCGCGATTTCTGGCTAAACGGGAGCTCGGAGCGAAATTTTACCGCGAACAAACTCCTCATCTCGGAGTCGGGGTTGGCTGGTTAGTGGGTACCCCCCACCGCCCACGCCCCCCCGTTTCCCGAATGTTTATCGAGAAGTGGGAGAAATCGCGAAACACGTTTTTATCGGGTAGGTTCCGGTAAAAAAAGAAGAATTTCGGCAAACGGAAAAGCCGTATTTTTCATCGACCTAACTTTCATTTTGTCCCATAGGAACCGGAACCTACTTGGAACATATCGGTTTTTTTTTCGATCGATTTGAAATTCGGCATGTAAGTAGAGGACCTCAGGGCCGACAAAAAAGGTTCTTTACGAAAGAAAAATATTCGTAGTTTTCGAGAAATCCGCCGTTTAAATTCGAGAACGGTCGTAGCTCCAAAACTACGAGTGATACGAAAAAAATACATCCTACCAAAAATGTGTATTTCGACGGCATTTAGCTCGTATCTGAGTCGTCGACCTTAAAAAATATATATTGCCGTTTTTTTTTTCGAAAAAGGGGATTTTTTTCAAAAATTATTTTTTTACCACCCTGTATATGCTTTTGAACATTTTTTTTTTATATTAATAACATGTAAATGGACCCCTTTAATTGTTTCCGTAATAAAAACGGATTTTTTTTTTCGGAAAAAAATCGAGATTTTCATTAAATCGGCTATAATTCGAAAACGGTGAGAGGTAGAGGTAAACTTTAAATCGAAAAAAGATGGATCCCGTCAGGTACTATAATGTGCGGTATCCAGTTTAATTGTATGACGTTTCGTTTTTTTCAAAGTCGACCAAACGTAATTTTTATATTTTCTTCATTTGTGTAGTAACGGAAGGAGTTATCTCAAATCGCTTGCGCCAGTGTCTGCGCCGTCTTAAGATCAATAGAAAAGATCCTATAAAGTTTTTCGATAGGAGTTCAAATAAGGTAGATATTCGATAAAATGTAATTTTTGTCTCAAAATCTAGCAT
>JAEQML010072906.1:0-15240 GCA_016904865.1 Pissodes strobi
TTAAAAAAAAAACAAACTTATAGAAGGAAAATTATAGAAGAGGGCCATGACTGAATATTGTTTTAAAAGTCTGGGCATCTGAATAATACCTTTGACGGTTCGTTTAATTTAAAATATGTTTTTATATCGTCTAAAATCCGTTTAAAACCGATTTAAATGGCCAAATTGTCAATCGGTTTATACATGTTCGCCCCATTTGCCGAGATTTACCCTCATACCGCCGCGTAAGATGTTTACACATAAAAAATGTGCAGATATGAAAACCGAAAAAATTACCCTTCACTTTTAGATAGGAAAATCTATTAATATAATATAATTATAGTCAAAAGCGATCTTATCGTGCGGGTCCAAAGGTCACAATTTTCAGTAAAAACTTCATTTGTGGCAGATTTTGCGTGTAAAATCTGTCAAAGTAATGACATTTAATGAAAAATAATAATAAATAATAAATAAATAAATAATAAATAAAAATGTGACCTTTGGACCCGCACGATAAGACCGCTTTTGACTATAGCCATAACGTTACTGTAATATTTTTAACCTGTTCTGATTCTGTTTAGCCCGTTTTGGCTATTTCTAGTCACTTTTGGTTAGTCGTTCAAACAACTTTCCGTTAGTTCCAACTTATTGATGTGTAAACATCTTACGCGGCAGTATGAGGGCAAATCTCGGCAAATGGGACGAAAATGTGTAAACCGATTCTAGCCGCTAGGGCGGTATTATATCGAATTTGCCATTTAAAATAATTTTAAATGGATTTTAGGTGATAAAAAAGTCAAAATTATTATTTATTAATTATTATATTCGCAGTGTATTTGGATCCATAGCACAGCTTATTTTTAATAGACGGTTGAATTTAAAATGAATTTTCGCTTCAAAATCCACGACACATTCGTCAGAAGCCACGGCTATCGTCCTTAAAAGTCCGAATTTTCGGGTTTTTATGTAATTTTGTCATTTAAAATCGTTTTTAAACGGATTTTAGATGATAAAAGAGCATATTATTATTTTAAATTAAACGAACTGTCAAAAGTATTATTCAGATGCCCAGACGTTTAAAACAATATTGAGTCATAGCCCTCTTCTAAAATTTGCAAAATTTGGTTATTGACT
The DNA here is from genome assembly GCA_016904865.1 of Pissodes strobi. Classification (NCBI taxonomy): domain Eukaryota; kingdom Metazoa; phylum Arthropoda; class Insecta; order Coleoptera; family Curculionidae; genus Pissodes; species Pissodes strobi. The sequence goes on from JAEQML010072906.1 coordinate 1,114, forward strand.
TTCCCAAATCTAAGGATGTCGGCCCACGATTACTAGGTAAATAAGCTGTGTCCATATATTGATGTTATTCCTGATGGCATTAGATTATCGTGTCGAATTTGTGCAGTGAATTAATCCACTCCGAAGCTGCCAGTAAGTATTATAACATAATCCTAACTAATATTACAGATGCGAATGTGTTTGTTTGTTTGTTTCTTAAGCTTTCACGCATAAACTGTTCCGATCATCATGAAATTTTGTACAAATATTTACAAGAGTATAGTAAAGAACATAGGACCTTTCTAGTTTTTATCCGAGGCTTCGTTCGCGTTGATTTTTTATTATTTTAAACTCGGTTATTAAACCTAATTTTTATTCTATGATCAAGGTAAAACGCAACAATGGCCATAGCATGTTAAAAATGCCAGTTCTCGTCCGATCACGAAGTTAAGCAACGTCGGGCGGGGTTAGTACTTGGATGGGTGACCGCTCGGGAACACAACGTGCTGCTGTCGTTTTTTTACAACCGATGTCGTTAGAGGATATGTTTACACATCAGTGTCTCGACTACTACCAGACTCGCTCAATTTTTTTTAGTCATTTTAACTGACTCCGATACGTTATAATCAAATTTAATCTTTTTGGTTAGTTTTGGTTAGCTGCACAAATTCGGTTCGTTTTGATTAGTTTTAACTTACTTTAGTTTTTGCAATCTACTCCGATACGGTTTAGCCCGTTTTGGTGCTTTGGTTACTTGTGATTAGTTTTGGTTAGTCATTCAATCAGCTTTCGGTTAGCTTTAGTTAGTTTTAAATTATTTTAGTAATTTGAACCGGTTCCGATACGTTATGGTTAATTTTAGTTAGTCGGCAAAATCGGGTAATTCAAGTTCGTTTCACCTTATAAGCTTAATATTTTTAATCTGTTCTGATATGTTTTAGCCCATTTTGGTGTTTTTGTTTACTTTTGGTTAGTCGTTCACTTTCGGCTAATTTCAGTTACTTTTAATTTATTTTAGTTATTTGAACCGGGTCCAAAACGTTATAACCAATTTTAGTGTTTTTGGCTAGTCACGAAAATAAGGTTAATTTGAATTAGTTTCATATTACTTCAATATTTTTAATTTTTTCGATACGTTTTAGCCCGTTTTGGTGCTTTTAGTTACTTTTGGTTAGCTTTGGTTGGTTATTCAATCAATTTTCGGTTACTTTCAGTAAGTTCCAATTTATTTGAGCCATTTGAACCGGTTCTGATACGTTAAAACAATTTAAACGTTTTTGGTTAATAATGTAGGTCGTCGCAAAAATTCGGTTAATTTGGGTTAGTTACTTATTTTATTCTTAATTTGTTCCGATACGTCTTAGTCCATTTTGGTTACTCTTGATTAGTTTTGGTTCAACATCTTTTGGTTAAGTTTAGTTAGTTTTAATTTATTTTAGTCATTTGAACTGGATTCGATATGTCATATCCAATTTTGATGTTTTTGGTTAACTTTAGTTAGTCGCCAAAATTCGGTTAATTGTTTGTTTCAACTTGTTTTAGCCCCTTTTGATGCCTTTGGTTATTTTTGGTCCATTTTGGTTGGTCGTTCAATCAACTTTCGGTTAATTTCAGTTAATTTTAATTTATTTTAATCATTTGGACCAGTTCCGTTACACTATAACCAATTTTAGGGTTTTAGGTTAGTCACCAAAATTCGGTTAATTTAAGTTAGTTTTAACTTAGTTCAATATTTTAAATCTATTTTGATGCGTTTTAGCCCGTTTTGATGCTTTTAGTTACCTACTATTGGTTAGTCGTTCAGTCAAGTCTCAGTAAAGTTCAGTTAGTTTTAATATATCTTAGTCATTTGAACCGGTTCAGGTACGTTATAAGCAATTTTAATGTTTTGGTTAGTTTTAGTTAGTCGCCAAAATTCGGTTAATTTGGGTTAATTTTAACTTACTTCAGTATTTTTAATCTATTTCGATATGTTTTACCCGTTTTGGTGCTCTTAGTTACTTTTGGTTAGTTTTGATTAGACATTCAATCACCTTTCTATATGTCATAAGCAATTATAATGCTTTTGGTTAGTTTTGGTTAGTCACCTAAATTTTAATTTGAGTAAGTTTTAACTTACTTCAATCTTTTTAATCTATTTCGATATGTTTTAGCCTGTTTTGGTGCTTTTAGTTATTTTTGGATATTTTCAATCGTTTTTCGGTTAGTTCCAATTTATTTTAGTAATTTGAACCGGTTCCGATACGTTATAAGCAATTTTAATGTTTTTGGTTAGTTTTGGTTAGTCACTAAAATTCGGTTAATTTGGGTTAGTTTTAACTTACTTCAATATTTTAAATCTATTTCGATACGTTTTAGCCCGTTTTGGTGCTTTTCGTTAGTTTTGGATAGTCGTTCAATACACTTTCGGTTAGTTTTAGTTAGTTCCAATTTATTTTAGTAATTAGAACTGATTCCGATACGTTACAATCAATTTAAGTTTAAACAAACAAGCTAACACCATCTCTCACGGGTACGACGTCATGAATGTGGCAAATGTAGCATGCATTTTTCCACGATTTGAGGCCCTATTTAGGAAAACAGAAACATTTTCAATGTTAAAACAAAACGATAACCTAAACCCGCAAGCGCGACTATGCAACAGATCTCTCACAGGGTACATGCTCGTTTACTGTTGCAACGTTGCGACCTCCGCCCGACGGTCGTAAAATATCAGTACATTTACGACCGTCGATCGCGAACCTCTGTTAAAGTACAGCTGCTTCAAATGCTCCGCGTAACGCGCGTATACGGGCCACAATGAATTTGGCAGCGGTGCACGTTTTGTGCCGGAACGCTGTGTCCGCATTTAGAATAAGCGGCATTTTGCGAGCATTTCATACCAGATTTACTGTTAAATATTAAATATTACTTTAAGCCGCTCACGTTGGTCTGTTTTCGAACGAGTGACTGACGTCACTGACTATTATTTCCGTCTCAAGGTATAACTTAAGCTTAAATGCATCCGAAGACAATGTGAAGGCTCACATTCTTCAAGCATTTCCGCATATTCCCATCGATGAGTTGACCATTAATAAACTCAAATCTAATGGGAGGGCAAATTCCTTTAAGCTTTTTGTGCCCAATGAATATGTGAGTCAAGTTTTTCTACCTGATGCCTGGCCCAAAGATGTCTACCTTAACCATTGGAGATATAATGGAAACCGAGCTAACAATAATGGTTATGGAAACTCTCAATATTACCAGCGAGGTAAAAATATTCAGAGAGGACCCTGCAGCAGAAGATTCCGAGTGTAATCAATAATGTCAACGCCTCTAATAACAATTTCTGTCAAAAGGGTAACATTTTTTATATAAATATACAATGCTTTTCTAATAAAATTGAAGAATTATCTGTATTTCTAGAGTCTAAGTGTTACAACATAGTTTGTCTTGCGGAGCATTGGTTATATGGAAAAATTAACTGCATAAATTTGCCAGGTTATTGTCTTTTGTCTTCTTTTTGTAGGACCACAAACATACATGGGGGTGTGGCTATATATGTCCACAAAAAAGTGTTTAATTTTTGTAAGCCTGTTAACTTAAACAGTTACTGTAAGGAGGTTACTGCTGAGTTTTGTGGAATTGAAATTTCAGGTTCATGTGTAATTGTCTGCCTATACAGGTCCGATAATGGTAACATGCAGGAATTTTTCTCCAATTTGGAGCAACTGCTTAGCGATCTATCCCTGAAATATTCAGACATAATTTTGGCAGGTGACTTTAATGTAGATTTTTTAAACCCATGTCCTGTCCTTGAAGATCTTATTTGCATTCTGTCCTCTTTTAATATGGAGGTTCTGGTTGAGGAATATACAAGAGTATGTAGCTCCTCTGGCACATGCATTGACAACATAATAACAAATATCACTGGTGACGGTGTGCGGGCGAGTGTTTTAGATCCATGTCTTTCTGACCACTATGGTATTGATTTTAATTTTTCTTTTTCAATAAGTAAATCCCAATTACCAAATGGTGAGTGCAGGGCTTATAAGAGGTACATTACAGGTAGGGGCTTGAATAAATTGCTTGAGGTGCTCCAAGCCACAGACTTAACAAAGTTTTACAGTTACAGTTCTGGTGAATGGTTATCTGCGTTTTTAATCAATGTATATAAAGACGGTATTCACGAATGTTTCCCATTAAAAAAAACCTCTTCAAAGGGACGAAAAGAGCCCATTTCTTGGTTTAATGATGATATTAAAAAAATGAGAAACACACTTCATGCACTTAAAACAGTAGCCGATCATGATAGAGATGAGATTAGCACTAACGCCTATAAATCTTACAAAAAGGAATATAGAAAAAACATTAATTCTTCAAAATGCATGACCTATTCCACTTACTTAACTAATTCAACAAATATCACTAAAGACTGCTGGAAAATAATAAATTATGAATCAAATAAAAACAAGCCAATGGTAAAATCACAAATATCAAACGAAGATTTTAATGAATTCTTCTCAAATATTGCTGAAAAAATTATCCAAGACTTACCAACTCCCAATAAAAATGATTCAGATGTCATTATACCTGTCTGCTCAAATTCTTTTTTCTTAGGCCCTGTGTCCCACCAAGATGTAGAAAACGCGATCAGAGACCTAAAAAACTCTCCTGCTCTCGATATTTATGAGTTAAGCAGTGGGATAATTAAGGCCACAAAAGCATTTCTCGTTCCAACTCTGACCCATCTCTTCAATTCTTGTATAGCGGAGGGCGCCTTTCCATCATATTTAAAATCCGCCAGAATTGTGCCTATCTTTAAACAGAAAGGGAGCAAGGAAAATCCAGAGAACCCTCGACCAATATCCATCCTGCCCATATTTGGAAAAATCTTCGAGATGCTGCTCAAGCCCAGGCTGGTTAAGTTTATTGAATGGAATATGATTCTCAGTCCCTTCCGACCAAATCATTCCACTATCCAAGCTGTTATGCAACTGGTGGGCAGCATAGTGGAGGGCTTTGAAGAGGGTGAAATTGCAGGTATTACGCTGTGTGACCTCAGCAAGGCCTTCGACTGTGTTGACCACCAGAGGCATCTGTTTAAGTTGCAACATTATGGGTTTAGGGGCACAGCACTGAGGTTTCTGGAGTCATATCTGTCTGACAGATTACAATTTGTAGGCCATGACTGTGATATGTCAGGCCCTCAGAGAGTATCATATGGTGTCCCGCAAGGGTCAATTCTGGGACCTCTCCTATTCATACTATATATTAATGACTTATCATACTTCCTTGGGCTAATTCTTTGCATACTTTTTGCAGATGATACAACCTTGATCTCAAAAGCCTCAAGTCTCGAATTATTAAACACCAAAATGACTGCACTACTAGAGAAGGCAAAGGAGTGGTTTAATCTAAATAAACTTAGCATGAACGCGCAAAAAAATCAAAAGCTCATTATTTCTTCAAATCCTCGTATACTCTCTGACCACTCCGTCAAGTTATTGGGCATAACTATCGATGACAAACTAAATTGGCACCTGCACATAGACCAACTCTGTCGAAAACTGTCCACAAATATATTTCTTCTTAGGAGGCTAAAACACTTTGTAGATGAACCAACTTTGCTCACTGCCTACTATGCGTTTTTGTACAGTTATCTATCATATGGCATTGTACTCTGGGGAAATTCTGGTAATGCTGTTAGAGCTTTTCGTCAGCAAAAGCGAGCAGTTCGAGTTATTGCTGGGGCAGGTTTCAGGGACCATTGTAAACCTCTATTCGTTTTTTATAGACTTTTAACTCTACCATGTTTGTTTATATATAAGTCTCTGGTGGAGATTCACGGTAACAAGGGAAACTTTTCAATGAATGCAGACATTCATGAACACAACACCAGAGGTGCAAACCAACTAAGGCCCAAGTTGCTCCGTCTGCAAGTTTCAAAAAATAATTCTCCTCTGCTTAATGCATATAATAAGCTTAATACGACCACCAAGAGTCTGAATCTGATAAAGTTCAAGTCTGTTGTGAAAAACTATCTGCTGGATTGTGCATTTTATAGCATATCAGAGTATATGGCCGCACCCCTGTCCATATAGGTTTTTAAATAGTGTCAATTTTGTTTGTTTTAATTTTATTTGTTTCATTTTGTGTTTCACTGTGTTTAGTTAGGTTATTTTAATTATATTTGTGACCCAATTGGGTACCTTCAGGAATATTTAATCTTAGTCTTAATTAATTTTATCATGAAATGTTTTTAAAATTCTTTAGGATATAATTGGTTTTAGACCATTTTAAACTGACTTGTGCAAACAAAAATTTTGTAATGCATGTAATATTTACTTTACTTTACTTTACTATGACATATAATAATTCAAGCACTGAATGCCCTCAAGAAATTGCAAATTTTTTCTCTGATCATTTTGGTTCAGTGTATAAAAAAATAGACCTGTTGTTTACACTGATTTTGCCAAGGCGTTCGATAGCGTTCAAATAGATGTTTTAATTTATAAGTTGCAGGTTCTTGGAGTGAATGGCCTATTGTTAGCATAGTTTAAGGATTATTTATCGGCAAATTGTAAAAATTTAAAACTTTCTCTCTCAAGAAATATGTGTTGATTCTGGTGTCTCTCAGGGTGCTCTGGAATCTGGAAATGGTGAGAGGGTGGCCTTGAAAGGCCGCGGCATTTAGGCCCCATTGGACTGTGCATCCCCCCTAGGTCAACCAGTCCATCTAGGCCATCGTCCAGCCTAGTGTAGGAGGCTGCTCTAAGAAAAGCCATGGTTGGCCATCATTCTGCCAAAATGGATTCCCTTAGTTCCGAAACAGCGTCGCAATCGCAGAGCAGATGATCTACTGTTTCATCCTCTTGTTCACAGCCTCTGCATATAGGTGCTCGCATAATCTCATTGTGTGGAGATGTTTCCTTAGCTGCCAGTGTCCAGTCAGAATCCCTCATGAGTCGTAGAGTCTTCCTTGACATATCCAGGTATGCTTTTGCTGCAGACTCATTAGAGTAGCTTAAAAGCTCCCTGGCCAGTCGACAGTTAATTGTTTCGTCCCATCTTGCCCTAAACTCTTCATGGGTGATCTATTTTATCATATGTATCGTCGTCGCAAGAGGTAGGTTTGAAGGGCCGGCTCCCCATAATGTTTGAACCGGCTGCCTGTTTGTCCGCTGATTTGTTACCTTCGCGCTGTGCATGTCCTTTAACCCGCACACAGAAATTCTGTTTTGCGGGCGGCATCCTCTAGTGAATTATGGCATTCTAGTACTGACCTGGCTGTAAGTTTATAACTTTTCAAGGCCAGTAGTGCTTGTCTACTATCCGTGTAGATTTTAATAATCTTGTTCTGAGTATTCCTGCGAACAATCTCTTTTGCGACTATGGATATTGCAGCAAATTCAGACTGAACTATACTTGCGTGTCCCTTCATAGACCATTTAAATTCATCTCCGGGTGCTCATTTGGCATCATTATTATTTCATGTTTTTATCGACGATATTGTGGAAAGATTTAAATATTGTCATTGTCTGCTTTACGCCGATGATCTAAAAATCTAAGATTATAAATCATCCTGATGACTGCCTGGAATAGCAATCTGACTTGAATACCTTGTCTGAATGGTGTTTGTCTAACGGTATTGTGCTGAATATTGACAAATGTAAGATTTTGACTGTATCAAGGAAGAAAAATAATGTAATTTTTGACTATACTATTATCAGCACTTCTTTGGATAGAGTTAATGAAATTAAAGATTCAGCTTCATGTCAGCTTTCACCTAAATTATGTCAGAAACAAAGCTCTAAAATTAGTAGGATTCATTCTTCTTACCTTAAGAGATTTTGACAACATTATATGTTTTAAAACTCTATATTGTTCATTTGTAAGATCAGTTATGAAATATGCAAGCTCTATATGGTCACCACACTATAACATTTATATAGAGTCACTAGAAAAAGTTCAGCGTAAATTTTTCAGATTTGTGGCATTTAAATTGAGAATTGAACAACTCAATTACATAGAAATTGAAAATCTCTTAAACATAACATCATTAAGAGTTCGTTGCTCACAAACAGATTTATATATTTTGTACAAAATCGTTAACAGTCTTATAATTTGCCCAGAGCTTTTAAATCTCATATCTTTTCATGTCCCCCAAAGAATTGTTCGTGACTCTTGTATATTTTTTATAAAATTTCATCGAACTACTTATGGTATGTGTGTAGACTTGCTAATGATAACTATAGCGAACTGGATTTTTTTGCTATGACACTGCCTAACTTTAGACAAGTTGTTTTGTAAATTTTGGTTAAGTGATGCTAGCACTTTGTTCATGTGCTTAATACCTCTTTCCTATTCCTACTTTAATTTTTAATGTAAAAATTTTGTGATTATTGAAAAATTGGGAAACCGATAATATACCATTTATTTATTTATTTATTTATTTATAACCACTCCCCACCCGCGGAGGTCTCAGAACCCAAAAAGGCCCCCTGCTGGCCATCCGTCAGATAGGACTCAAAGCACGAACAGGCTACACGTCTAAAGCCATAGTGATGAAGTTTATTCAGCAGAATCCTGTGACTGACACAATCGAACGCTTTGGACAAGTCACAAAAACTGCTGCAGCCACCCTACCCCTGTTTAATTATAAGTACAGACCCTTCAACAGTCTAAACATAGCATCTTTTGTACTGCTATTCCGACAAAACCCAATTTGACTACTGCTCAGAATGTTATGCTTTGCTGTAGAAGCGATTATTCGTGCTTTCACTAACGTCTATAATTTTTTATAGTGTGGGTAGTAAAGAGATTCGACGGTAATTGGAGGGGTCATTAACCTAGCCCCTGCTTAATTTAGTTTATTTATTTCTGTATTGTACCTCTGTGATGTATGTATTTTAGATTGTAATGACAAGTTCTGTTAATAAATCTATTAAAACTTTACGAATGTGTCAAATATATTCCATTTAATGCAGATCATTTCGTTGGACGATGAGATTTATTTATTACCATTGGTTGTTTTTGTAATTTTACTGTTTTTTTTTTTTGGTTTTTAGTTGTGTCTGTTATTTGTTCAGTTTCTTAAGTAAATTCTTTGAAATAATGTATTTATTTATTAATATTTCAATGGTAACATCATTTTACAATATTTGATAACAATAATACACAGATCTCAGAAATAAAATATAACAATATTTAAACAATGTACTCAATTCCAACATATTTATTAAAGTATCTTAGCACAAACATAATATGCGCAATGGAATTTAGCAAACAAGATATAAAAGACTTTAAGAACACAAATTCTCGTTAATATGTAATCAAACATTTTCCGTCTCAAGACAGACCTAAAGTTGTTAAAGAAAATGCCAACAAAATCCAAATGACAATATGTTCATTTACATAAAATATCAGTATTTTCAAAGTCATGGTCTGAGCATGGCGAGTATTAAACTTTTTGCATGAAAACATAAAAACTATTTTTCCAGCATATCAGACGAGCTGATAATACAACCCATTAATTTAAAACTAAAAGACATTTCAAGGTATTTCCTGCGGTCTCGCAAAGTGTCCAAAATCCCCTGACATTCTAATAACCAACTCCAGCATTCTATTTGCCCGATTAATAATGCTCCGATAGTGGTTAACAAAACTAAGCACGCTATTAAGGCTATAACCAGGTTTTTTATGACCTGAGTCACTGCAATATCTCCCATTTCATATGAGCAGTCTTCAATTTTTGCTTCGACAAAATAGTACTTAGGATATTTAATTTTAAATTATTTATACCACATCATCATCATGCAGTACTCAATAACAAGAGGTGTTGTTGATCTATGTCACTCTGAAGCACCATGCAATCCTGATCTGTCTTTATACAAGGGAACATCTTAATATCATCTGCATAAAGCAGATGATTAGATTCAAAATATTGGCCTAGATCATTAACCAAAATGACAAACGCCTTTGAAACGAAATGGATTCTTTGAGGTAACTCAAATTGAGACGAGAGATATCCGCTAAGCATCACCTGTGCGACCCTTTAAGTAAGATAACACCCATAAAAACAAGTAACTTTTGATACCAGTCTTTGAGATTATGCAACAAAACATTCTGATCCAGCAGGTCGAAAGGCATATCCATTATCCAAGGCATCTGCTATAAATTTGGTGTAAGGAGAGAGGTTTGTCATAATCTTCCAACCACCCATAAAATCGTACTGCTTTTCTGTAATAATATTTTTAAAGGCACAGTCCAATATAACTATATCCATTTTCTTGAAGACTTAGGATGGTGGTTCAGGAAAATAGCGTGGGAAATTTTAATACATACTGTAATTATTTTTTCTGCTTTTATACTCTATAATCGATTTATTAGGCATTTACTACCTATACTTTAGTGAGATTTATTAAGACATATTTTTCATTAAGACAAGAGTATCAAATCAAATATGCTTTATTGTATAGAGCTCAACACTCTCATTTTCAAAGCTGGAAAGAAAATACATTGTAATACAATTTGGAAATTAAAGTAAGAGAAAACGAAAAACTGATAAAAATCAAGAATATATACCTAAAGTGTTGCTATGTTTTTCTAATCAGTATCTTAAATTTAGGTTAATGTATTTATTCATGGAACACACATTCATAAAAGAAAGGTTCATTAATTCTTTAGGAAGTTAAGTCATATCATACATTAAAGGTTGTGTTATTAGTTTTTAATGTTTTTTTTTCTGGTTAATCAGCTTTAAGAATTCTACTTTGTCAATTTAATCGATTTTATGTCTAATTATAACCGCGTTACATTTAATACTACAAGAAAAAAATTAGTGTTCACTTTTCTGATGATACAACATAGCGAGAAAATTGAAAATTGCCATCACCCAGCATCGTGGAAACCAGGAGGGCTATAAAATTGTAAATGGTACTTTAGTTTCTCAAAAAAAGTAGCACGTTATTGCGATTTTTTTTAAATTTTTATTCAAATGTTTTCGAAAGATTCAAGTGGTTTGTCACATTTGGTCATGTTAACTTTTGTTTGTATGGTTCTATCACGGCTTAACCTGATAATTACATTTATCAGTACTTGATCGGTTCTATATATCTGGTCATGTTTTAGGCGTTCCAAAGAGCCAAAAATGATATGAAAACAGCCTTGTCAATCCTCAACAGCCACCTACTCACAAGAACCTTCTTGGTTGGTGAACGCATAACTTTAGCTGATATTGTTGTAGCATGTAACCTGTTAAACCCATACAAATATGTGTTGGATCCAGAGTACAGGAAGCCATTTATCAATGTCAATAGGTATGTTTCATTTTTGTGGTCTAGTAATTCATAATAATCATGATTTGAGCTAAAAAGAAGACATCAAAATGCGTAACATTTTTTGTAAAGTAGGATGCTGTGTGATGTTTGTAAAATTGCAAATCAATCAATCATGACTCAATAATCAATGATTTATTGCTCAATTTTTCAGTGATAACTTGGCATTCATCAAATGAGAACTAAACATAAATATGGTATATTCACAATACATCATATTTATAAATGCTGATATTGGTTTTGTATTAATTCGTCAAACGGGATTCGCGAATTTGGGTTAGTTTGGGTTAAAAATGAATCGATTCGGATTCCTTTTAAAACTATTTGACGGCCGAGATCACATATCCTCTCAAAAAAAAATTGTAAATGCTGTTCCTGCTAATTGCCGTGTGTTGAAAACCATCAGGCACTCTTTCAAGACCAACTGGTTACAATATTTAATTTACTTTTAGGATTGTGATGTTTAGTTTTACAACAAACCCACATAATTATTCTTGTATTTATATTTACGGTTGTTTCTATTCTATTCTAGATAATTAATTATAGTCAAATCTGGTCTTATCATGCGGGTCCAAAGGTCACCGATCATATGAATCAAATCGAAAATTCCAGAGCTCATCAAAATGTTATGAGATTATGTAGGTATCAATATACCGGGAGAAAAGACACATAGTTGTATTATTTTAACTGTCGTGAAGATAGCCACATATAATATTATTATTTTTGCAAAAATTATGTACATAATAGTACAGGGGTAGCGGACATTTATTAGGTTTGTTCTAGCAGCGATTTAAACCCAAACCAAACCAAATCTAAGCCATCCGGAGTTTGCTCATAGCGATTTAAGTGTCGCTTATATTGCAATGCGTAAACTCCGGATGGCTTGGTTTTGGTTTGAAATCGCTGCTAGAACAAACCTATTATTAACGTGCCATTTTTTCTAAAGAAATGTTTAATAAGGCCATAGACGTGCCCGTCAAATTCGTAATATAATAATTCATAGTAAACTTTGTGATCGGTGGTGTGTCCAAAATTTTGTGTCGCGTGCCATCAATGGCACGCGTGCCATTGGTTCGCCATCCCTGTAAATAGTATATCTGCTAAATCTATTTATTAAAAACGACAATAAGAAATAGTGTAATTTATTTTAGCAATAAAATTACCTAACCTAAAAATTCAATGGAATTTAATCCGTTTAACTATTTCAAGAAATAAAAAGAAAAAATGGTAATTTGCCAACCAATAAGTAGAAAACAGTAGCAAAAGCACTGGTAATCAATTTAAGGATTGTACAGAAAATTATGTATGAATAAAAAGTCCAATATAATATCGAAGAATACTAAAAAATGTAAACAAAGAAAACCGTTTATAATTATAGACTAAAAACTGTCATCACTTAGAAATTCTGAAAAGTCCTCATCATCTGAGTCGTCCTCGAATGGAGCAATGATCATCGGCGCTACTTCGGCATCTAATACTTGTTCTTGATCCCACCAATCCCTTATTAATTTTTCTGTATGTTCCACCGCTTTCTTCCAGTACTCCTGCGTAATATGATCCAACGAATCTTGCCAAACTATCTGTACTTGCGAGGATTTAAGACCATCATTTACATGTTTTTCATAAAAAGATTTTGCCCCAGCCCATATTAATTCTATCGCATTAAACTGGCAATGATATGGCGGCAGTCGTAGAACTTCATGGCCATATTCGCGCAATATTTCATCTACACTCTACAGCATATATTTTGGGTGATTTGAGAGACTTCGCCATTGATAAGAGTTCGGATTTTAACATATTTGGTAATTTGGTGAGCTTTTAGTCATTTTTCAAACATTTCGCAATTCATATTGTCATGATAGTCAGAACTTTTTGATGTGGAAGAAAAAATTAAGCTTGCACCTGGAACATATCGTGTTACAGAACCAGCATGTAAAATAATGAACCGCTTTCTCGGGCCACATCCCTTTTTTCTTTTCACGCTTTTCACAGAATCATCTTGCCAAGATTTTGAACCACTTCCATTTGAAAATATCCATGTTTCCTCTAAAAATACTACTTTTCTAAATTTTGATTTGTATTTTTCCGTATATTTTCTTAAAAACTGAACATGCTGACTCACTATCTGTGGCTGCTCACATAAAAATCTCCGGTTATAATCTTTTTTATAGCGAAAACCCAACTTTCTTATTAATTTTGATAATGATTCAAGTCCGATTTCCAAAACACCTCGAATTTTTAAATTTTCTTTTAAAACTGGAAGAGTTACATTGGTTTTTGATCTGTATAAATCATAAATCACATTCCGAACTCCCATTTTAATACTTTCGCGCAAATCTTCAGTCTTTGGCTTTCTTTGTTTACATTTTTTAATATTCTTCGGTATTATATTATGCTTTCTTTCATGCACAATTTTCTGCACAGTCCTTAAACTAATTCCCAGCGCTTTTGCTACGGTTTCCTGCATATTGGTTGGCGGATTTTCACTTTTTCTTTCATTCTTGAAATAGCTTAACAAATTAAGCACCATTTTTTTTTTGCTTGGGGATGCAAAAAACCAGAAAATTGCTTTTTATCGTTCATATTGTCACTTTAAATAAACTGTCAAAGTCACAAAACTGACATCTTTAAATCACGACGAAGGTGGCAGGTACAAACTTTTGTGAATCGCTGAAAATTAAATACATATCCTTTTCTTTCATGTCAAAATTGCATAAGTCTGTCATATTTGTCTTACGGATTTTATTTGGATAGTATGATTAAACGCAATAAAAGAAAAGAAAAATTGAAAGTATGTCTTTGTTAAATCGTAAGACCCGCACGTTAACAC
>JAEQML010072909.1:0-15238 GCA_016904865.1 Pissodes strobi
TACAGTTCGAAGACAGCTCCTCGAGAAGTAATTGTTCACCAGCGGAACACGAGGAACTGTATGTAGAAATCAGCTACTTCCTTACTTAGAAAGGCTCTTGGGCAGGAGTAGAACCCGTTGGTAGGAGTAAAACCCGTCGGTAAGAGTCTGTAAGTGTCTCGGTAGGTCACGTCGGAATCACCAGGCTGCAAAGATGGACAAGAAGGCCTCTGTCTAAATTAGCATTTAAATCCTCCAAAGGACAGTTTCAGACACCAAACACTAAGCGGCGCGAGACTGAGCGAAACTACGAGGGTGTTTCGTTAACAAATACAATTGCGCTAGAAACGCTAAAGGGCGGCTGCGAGTTTTAATGCTATTTTCGCTTGAAATACGATCGCAAAATATCGACCCGTGATAGCGTTATGATCCATCTTAAGTTAAACGCGGTTGTTCCTGAAATGTTACTATGAAGTGAGTTTCTGAATGTAATGTACTAAGGTTATACGAACGTGTTACAGTCTCTGCTTGTGACGTTAGACTAATATACAGGCGCGAGATGACTTTATGAAGAAGCTTTTCTTTTGGCTAGTCACCTCGCTTCTGCATACTACTGTAATGTTAGGATAAGAGGCTGCCAAACGTCCTCCAGAGTCGCGTTGATATTACCCTAAAAAGTATGCCTAAAAGTTCAATACATATTTAACTGTTAGAAATTAAAAAACCGCACTAACATCCGTCGATTTCTTTGTCATGGCAGTGGTCCCAGTGAACGGAGATCAGACCCTATGGCACTCGACGAGCTAGGTGTGTGTTGATTGACACGGTTCTTGAATAGTTGTAGATTGTAATTAGGGGGAAACAGATGTCCTGGGAGTGAGTTCCACAGTGACGCAGTGCGCCTGACAAAGGAGTCCTTGTAAAGCGACGTTCTAGGTGTTTCCAGTTGTACAACGAATGAGTGCGCTCTTGCCGTTTGTCGCGTCTGTCTGACAGGCGTTGCTGGGGGCAGGATGATGCGGGCCAAATCGTGAGAACATCTGGGTTGAAAATATCTGTAAAACAGAGATATCTCGGCCACATGTCTGCATTGTTCCAGACTATCCAGATCTCGGATCAACTCCGGGTTGCCGACGAGACGCACAGCTCTCTCCTAAATGGAATCCAGCAGCTTTAAGGTGTGCTTAGGCGCGGCACCCCAGGTGTGCTTAGGCGCGGCACCCCAGGTGTGAGCAATATTTTAAGCACGGTCTTATTTGCGCTTTGTGGAGCAAGAGCAGCTGTTCGGTGTATACAATTTGTTGTTGCGAAATAGCGCACCAAGCTTCTGCGAGACTGATTTTGCGATGGTAGCAACGTGGTTATGCCAGGGCATATTGCTGTTGACCGAGACACCCAGTAGTTCGGTTGACGAGGATGAAGGAATGGTCGATCCTGCCATAATGATGTTAGGACCCTCCGTATTGGCTTTCTTGGCATTGAACTGGGTCCATTTCATGTCGCCCCAGGTTCGAACTTTCTCCAGATCTTGATCAATTGTTGTAATCTGCCCCTGTGACTTCTGATCTAAATTAGGAGACAATGGTACTGCCATCTGCAAAATTGTAAACAGGATTATTGGTTTCGGTCAGCAGGACATTAATATAGTTGAGGAACAGAGTTGATGAAAGTATTGCGCCCTGAGGCACTCCCGCATTAATGCTGTCTAACCAGGGCTTTCCTTTTGACGGTAACTTGATGGAATTTGGGATGTATGCTTCAATTCCTGAGGAGATTACTTGCGTAATCTCTTAGCAACAGACTGACTGGTCGTCAGTGCCAAAGCAGATGTCGAGCCAAGGAAAATCTGGGTAGAACTTTCTTAGATCCTCCCAGTTTGCACAATTGTAATGCCAGATTTTACGAGACAGTGGTTGATTCTTCTGTAGGAGTGGCAGTTCACAACCGTTGTAATCAGTTTGTGGTGGGAAGTACCTAATGGCGGACCAACTATAATTGTGTACTGTCCAGGATTTGTGTTTAGAAAAAGATCCAGGAGGCCGGCAAATTCGCCCCTCTCTGAGATCCGAGTTGGTTCGTCTACAAGTTGAGTAAGCCCGCAGCTGATGGCAAATGCTTCAGATTCTCTATCTTCATTGTCGGTCTTGTTGTGATGTTTGAGCCAGTTGGTGTTATGGGCATTGAAATCTCCCAGAATGATTATTTCTGAATTGGGATGGTTGGTTGGCCTGTATTGAATCAAAAGTGGTAGCTATAGTGTTGTTAAAAAGTTTTTGCAGGTTCTATCGCTCCGAGGGCATAGTTAGTCCGAGTTTCTAGTGTTTAAGGTGATGAAAGTGTCTTGTCATTAGGGATCAGGTTCGTTTTGTTAGACAAGCATGTGATCCGTCAATATCTAGGTTTGCTAGTTTTGTTCGAGGTACCTCGCATCAGTAATTATGGATCTGAAGTGTTAGCCGACCGTTTATCTTGTCAAACGTCAAAGTTATGCAAACATTGAATAATTACGCGGTCAGTGTGTGATGATTTACGAAACAAAGGCATATGCCCGCAAGATGCATAAATGTTTCCTTATAATTTAATAAAACATCATCATATTATTACTCTTTCATATGTATTATTTCCTTGAATCCATGAAAATCTCAATATGTCTTACAGTTAGGCACTCACCCAATACACAGAAAATAAGATCCCCAATTGTATTTTATTATTTGGCCGCAAATTCGGCTCTAAAGTCTTGGAGAGAGGAAATATATTGTCAGGCATGCAAATTGAATTGTTTTCGATTTATTGTTTTATGCTTAAGTTGATATTTTTCCGGAGGGATTTATTTCATTGCTTTCCTGTATTTATGTTTGTTTCTCGGAAACAGTAGTTTATGTATATCAGTTCCTCGTTGATTTATATTTGCTGTCACCTCTTACCATTTATCTTTTTGCTTTTACTTAAGTTATTACTGTTTCGAGCGAAGTTTTGATTGGATCTCTCGCTGATCCTGATATAGCAAACAATGGAGACTTCTCCCCGAAACATTTAAATATTTTAGTGTTATGTATATAATTAAAATCATTGCTTACAAGCAAAGTGTGACTGATAATTTCTACATGTTTCACCACCAGCTACCCCGAGCATATTCAACTACTTTTGGATATTTCCTTTTAATCTTTCTTTACTTTCTATCTACATCTATATAATTATTATACAAGTTCTAGTTTTCACATGCATCAATCCACTAACTGGTTAATTATACTGTACTATGACTGGCGTTGCGTCGGTTTTTAATACTGGAAACCCAAAATAAAGGTACACTAGCTTTTTCACCTTACAGCTCCTGTTTGGAGAACCTTAGTTGCTCTTTGTTCCCTTGGATTAATGATTAGAATGTACTAAAGATACCTAGTACCTTTAAGGAGTAGCCTGTTTGGTTATGCAATATGTTTTATAATAATCAATAACCGAGTTGAGATGAAGTCGGTGTTTGATTGAAAATCCAAATAAGTTGTTTAGTATTAGCTTTTTGGAAGAAAGTACCTTTCCCTTCTTTCGGTTACCAGGTGTTCGTAATTAAGGATTCTTCTTCCTGACAGAACTGTACGAGTCGTTTTCTTCTATCGTTGCGTACACCTAGGCCATACTGTCCGGTGACATCTTCTGTTGTTTCTTTGCCTACTTTCGCACTCCAGTCTTCCATATTTATAGTAATTTCGTGTTTTTTTTCGCCTTCATTATGTCTTTGATTTGTTGGTTGAATTCTTTAACCTCGTCATCGTCATGGTCAGCAGTGGGGGCGTAAACTTGAATGCTGTTCACATCTACAGGTCTTGTCGCCAGCTGTAGTAGCATCACTGTCTAACAAGGGCACAAAATTTCGTACTGATCTGCTGAGAGATTATTTAGTATTATAGCCACCCCGTTTCTGTGAGATGCATCTCATGTTCCGGATGTGTAAATTGTGTATTCTCCTGAGTCAAAATTGGTTCCGTCTGGGCATCTTGTTTCGCATACTCCCAGTATTTGTATGTATATTCTTTGCATTTCCAACAATAAGTTTCTTAATCTTCCCTCATCATAAAGTGCTCGGACATTTCATGTTCCTATTCTTAATCTATTCTTAGTTTTCCACCTGGGGATTCTTAGCACCCCTGTCCGATTGACGGGACGCTGGGGACTTGGGGCCATTTTTATTTCTGTGATTGTCATGATGATTGTTCTTGGGAAAAATTGTAGTGTAGTGGTTTCTCGTTGCCTTCTACACCGCTGTACATCCACCGTTTCTGTGATTATCACCACGCCGCCGTATGTTTAGCATTATTCTAATGATAATTTTAGTTTTTAGAAATCGTGTTTCCCATTTATCAGTTCCCGTTTACTTGCGGTGTTTCACCCTTATAAAACCAAGCTGTGAGCAAGTGTGGAACTGATTTCTGTTGTAGGGTGGACAAGGGCCATGCTATGAAGGCGCACAGTTAGGGTGGACATTGACAGCGACTCGGCGGTGGCAAGGGTAGCCAGAGACTGCCTCCAAGATGAGGTTTTACTGCACCTCCTTTGGTGGGCTATTAGTAGACAGCTTACTCAAGGATCTGGATGAGGCTGGGTTTTAGGATAGGAGAAATTATCTCGGCAACCAATCTGTTCGGCCAGCCTTTGAGCTAGAAAGGATCAACCAAGCATCTCGGGGTCATACCGAAGTTGACCTGGAAGGACCAAATAGGCAGCGGCATCAGTAAGTCGAATAATAATGCTGTATGGACTTGTAAAAGAAGGCTGCACGTAGCACCTACAGCCGAGGATCATCCGTTGGATTTATACGGCTATCGTATGATGGACCGGCAAGCAACAGCCACGTCTAGGGCGTTCAAAGCCTGGCTTGCGTGGGAATTACAGGTGTTAATTGGGTTATTGAGAGGCTGGCTGATTTGTCACCCCTCCACCTATTCCTGGAGTATGAGGCCTTAAGGTCTGCGTACAGATTGAAAGGTCTCGGTTACCTAAGAGGATCTTCAAGAGGTGCTAACCGTGGTCTATGACTGGTGTGAAAGGGAACAACTATCTGTGAACCCGAATAAAATAGGTGTGAAAGTTAGTAGCGGAAAATAAGCGAATAAAATAGTTATAGTACCGTTCACAAGGAAGAAAAGGCAGGAAAACCTAAGTCCACCTTCACTCAAAGGAGAAACTATCCCATTTGCGAATACAGTCAAGTATCTGGAAATTACCCTAGATAAAACACTATAACTGGAATGCGCATCTGGATAAAATTGCTGCAAAAGCGAAACTGTCATTATGGATTTGCAGACGCATTTTTGGCAAAACATGGGGAATACATCCCAAACAAATGCACTGGGTATATATTGCGGTCATAAGACCAATAATAACATATGAAGCAGTAGCTTGATACTCTAAGAGCCTACAGAGCTCCGTGAGAATCAAATTGTCCACCTCACAAAGACAAGCGTGTCAGGCAATTAGTGCCGCCTTCAGCACTATACCCACGGCAGTGCTTGAGTGTCCTCTAAATCTGCCACCTCTCCAAATAGTATTGGAGAGGGAGGCCAGATGGGCTACGTATAGATTGGCACAGGCGGAGATCAACAATCCGCAGGCGGTCATCATGGTGCCCAACAAGCTAAAAACTGCTATTGAGCGGGACAGTGTATTGGGTCTACCATCAGATGTTATGCCTACCAAAACTAACTATTACCATGCCTATGACGTCCTCCTACCAGAGAGGAACGAATGGGCAAAAAACTCAGAACATCTGAGAACAGAAAATGTTACATAACAATTTAGCACGAATATGTAACAGATAGAAGTCAAATAAAGTCAGTGATTCCACCCTTAATCTTGCATGATTTTCTCGAGCTGTTAGAGGAATAAACTGAAACAAGCTAGTTATATACGTAATTTCAGTCACTAGATCGTATTTTATTCTACAACGCTATCGAGAAAACGTTTAAGTATATGGCTGTGCACGGAAACGTTCAATTAAATCACTTACCTTGCGAATAATTTCCTATATCGGCGGTAAGATACCTTAAAAGAATTGTTGGTTGCCTATGGACGAATGGCAATAAATGAAAAGGTTATTCTTGGAACGTTGCCAGATGTTTAATTCGCTTAGCGGTTGCCCTGTGATTTTGACATGGTTACGATTTAGGCCAACAGGAAAACACATAATTAATTGATGTGCTTTCGTCAGTTTTGATATTAAACGACTGTTTGTCGCTTTCGCGTTAAAAATATGCAGTCAGGATGTGTTAGTAAATGCGTATATTCCCTAACTTGGCAACGTCGCTCGAACTGATTTGCAGTATTAAATATATGGTTTTCAGCAAGGTAAAAAGGGTTTAGCTTAAGGTACGTTTAGGTCCGATTCCGATTCATCACCGATTTATGCATCGAACAGATTTGGTGTTGGAGTTTTAAATGGCCGCCGTTCGGAATGAATTGGTTTCTGTTTGTCTGGTCATTGTCAATGATGGATTTATCGTTGGATTTCTTTGTTCTGCCAGCAGTACATAATATCACACAGTCTTAGGGACGTTTCATTGCATATTGAAGAGGTTGGTAGATTTGGCGACAATCGGCTGGTGTATTTTTACGTTGGATACAGGACAGCGTAAAGCGGGCCTGTGGCCAGAGTTTTTGCTAGCTTTTTAACATTGAATTTCCCGACCTAGGTAGTTCTTTTTGACCGGATTTCGTTCTCTTTCTTCAGAAAAACCTCAAAGGAGGTGGTGCGTTCGCCCGATAAAAGTTTAAGAATTTGTAATTCGCCATACACGGGGATTATACTTTATTTCGTGTATAAAGTGACATGGTTGCTGTAGTTTATGGCTTGACCGTGGATGGGCTGGTTTTTGCCTAAAGTCAAGATTTTGGATTAGTAACTTGCCACGTGCAGTGGATTCTGGAATAAAGTACGGCGTTTCCTTCTTCGAGGAATGCCTGTAGAAGAGAGCGTTTGCTCCCCAATTCGTCATTACCATCGTAAAACCCTACGTAGTTAGGTAAATAAATATACATCTTACATTTTGTACATTCTCATTTATTTTCTGTACAGGGGGGAGTTATTTTATCAGACTGTAAGTTATTATAGTTTTCTAACGGGTCTCAGGGAATGAAATACTGCACAATACTGCTATATAGAGAGTGTTACTTTCGAAAATTTATTAATTCTTGCACGTATATCATGCAGTATCGTCAGACAAAAGATAACTTAGGCTTGGAACATGCATAGCATGATATATTTATACTCAGTATTTTTGCAAGAAGTGATATTCTGGGGAAAATAAGCGTATTGAACAATAGTTCATGATACCGTTCTCGTATCATATTGCAGTCGAACTCTCATAGCAGATTCTTTGTCTTATGGGCACCCGTATTGTATTATAGGGTATAATGATGTATAAAACTGTATATAATCTTTGATAAATTTCATTTCTACTTTGAATTTTGCTTATAGTAACTTGTAAAGTCGTACATAAGCTTTGTAAATTTAGATTTCATGTTAATGTCATAAATGGACAAGCTTTGTTCTTGCCTGGGGGTCTGAACTCTTAAAAAAACAAACAGTGGTTATATTATGATATTGGTTTTATTGTGACCTTCGTATTTCGGCAAGACGACTATCATTATTATTTTGAAATACTCTTATTGTTATTTTTAAATACTAATTGAGTTGAGAGTGTTCTGAAAGAGGAGGCTGTCTGATATTACAGTGAGAGAATGCATACTTAGCGCTTGTTCTCTTTCAGAGTTTTTTTTGGGGGGCCATTTTTACTGGGAGCCAGTTTATTGGAGCTATTATTTTTGGCTGGAGCTGTTGTGCTTGGAGTTGTCTATACGGAGCAAGCTATTTTTGTTTGGAGCGAGCTTTGCTTGAAGAGAGGTTAAGTAGCTAACCAAGTAGCTGCCAGTCAATACAGTTGGTTGTGTGTTATTGGTACCAACTGCAGCCGTAGAGGTATGGCATTACCTCAACTGCCACTGAGAGTTTGTGGCCCCAAGTTGCATAGCTGTAGTCCGCGTGCAGAAGACCGTAGGTGCTATCGGCGAAGACCAGTTAAGATAAGTTTAGGTTATAATTGTGATCTGTTTACCTAATGTTGCTGGCGTGTTATTAGTATTTTCCAGCGTGTACTAAATTGCGTGTTTTTATTTCTTTCTGCGAGGTATTGATATAATTATTTTTGGAACTGATTAGGTGTAAGCAAAGCTTACCAATGCGTATATAAATAACTGCGATATTTACTAGTGTGATTCAATTAATGCTCAGAGTTTTTATGCTATATTTCATCATTCTTACAATTTAATTCATATTGTGATAAATGATAAACATTGTTGTTCTGATTGACTAAATAACTGATTATAGTAATTTTACATAACGGTATCTCTTAAACTGAATATTTAAGGTTTATTTATGTACAACTGCCACTCGTATACCATGGGACACGCGCAACGGAGTTAATAGTAATATGTATTATCCTGATAACTTTTAATTATTAGTTGATGTGACGATAGATACCCTATGCATATTGAGTTTATTGTTAATGAGTTGGAATCTGATATGATCTAGTTCAATATTCGTGAGCATATATCAAGTTATTAATTGTTTCCAATTGAGATCTTTTACCCGTTTTTATATTTATATCATTTTTGTTTATTGAAAGAAATATGACAACACGTTGACGTCAGACATAACGAACGCCAATAAAATTTAAACCTGCACGAACGTGACCGTCTTTTATTTGCTCTGGAGCATCTCAACCAAAAGTGTAATTAGTAATCGCCCTTGCGTAGCGGATAATTGCCGATTTGGATCGCCCTTATGGATTCTTAAGACCGAGGATCTTCCTGTTTTGGGTCTGCGGATTTGGATATTTCAAACTGGTGGCGCCCTGGTCAAGGGTAAGTAATTGGCCCACTCTCACGCCGACGAGCAAGTCGGAGCACACATGTTGCGCTGGCCGCATCCTTAAGGGTAGGTATCATCGTATTCATTATATCTCGCTAACACATTTAAAAGGGTTTTACGCGCAACAAAAACAGTTGGTTCACTGACGGCTCCAAGACCAGTGATGGTATAGGAACCGCTGCATGGAATAGAAATGGTCAGATTGAGCTTAAGTGTTTCCTAGTGAAACATGCAACTATTTCAGGCTGAAGTTAAAGCCATTAATATGACTGCAGAGTGGCTCATCGATAGAAACTGTCAAGGCAAGTCAATCAAAATATTCTCGGACAATCAAGTGACTAAAAAAGCTCTTGAATCTAGCCGTTGTTCAGCCAAGGCAGTACGGAACTGCCAGGAACTACTCATCAAACTAGGTAGAGAAAATAATCTTACACTGATCTGGATACCCGGATATACAGGATATGAAGGCAACGAAAGAGCTAATGCAAGCGGCCTCAACGGCCTTCATAGGACCAGAACCAGTGCTAGGAATAGCTTATAACACAGCTAAAGAAGCCCTCTCCAGATGGACACCACAGCAGTTTGTAGACAAATGGAGAGAGTTACCGGGACCAACTCATTCAAAGAAAACTAAACAACTTCCTCAACTTGGCCGACAACAGGTGCAGGCTGTAGTTGGCATATATACTGGCCGTTGTCGACTAAGAAGCCACAAGGTAGCGCTTTCCGAAGAAACGGAACGCTGCTTGTGAAGAAGCATGTTTTATGCTACTGTCCGGCAATGGAAAGAACCAGACAAACGGCGTTTGGAAATTCTCAAATTACACTTGCAGATTTGAAAACTATCCACCCCAGAAAGCTAATCGATTTCATGAAAAGAATCGAGCCTCTGGCTTCCACTAGTGTGAAATACAGATGTGAGCCACAATAGACCAAGGGTCGTGTACAAATACAATATAATACCTAAGGAACCTTAATAGTATGAGGGGGTTCCTTAAAGGCCAACAACATTCTACCAATCATCAGATCAAGTAAACTCCTCAGAATTCACATTTCTTATAGGGGTGCGTGGCTGGGGGGCGGTACTAGAGCGGGTGTGCCTAGAGAAGCCTTATGGTTAAAACATGCTTCTGCCCTTGGGACACATGCAACCGTCTTCCAACCCTTAAATATGCAGTTATAGAAATCTGTTAGGGGTCTTCAGAGGGAAAAATATCTACAGTCGCTCGTACAGCAGAGCTGTAAGGTTTATTATGCACTGGTGTCTAAGAGTAATGACGTCTTATAGGCCTGGAAACGAGGATGAGGATCGTTTGACACGACCGAGTTCCGCAATGCTTCCAATGGGTCCTGAGCCTGTATTAGGTACCGCAGCTGCCATTCTAAGGGACGCAATGAATCTATGGCAGATTACTCCAGGAATGAAGCAGGAGACCCAGCGTCTTGTAGGGTGAATTTTGAAAAGAGAGGCTCCTCACAGCGCATTGTCGCTTGAACAGGCATTTGTATCTGCTGCAGGTCGTAAAAGATCCGGAATGCAGGTGGTGCTTGGAGAACTAGGAATCGTCCATTCATACATATTCTTTCCGACTGTCCAGCGTGAGCTAGGGTGAGATGGGTACACTTCGGAAGATGCGTGCTAAACTCGGAGGACAAAAGAAAGATCCAACCGAGGAAGCTGTGTGCCGTCACCTGGGGGGGACGGGCTACCAGACTGAATTGGTTTGAGAGCGGACGAACAATGAGCCTAGACTGGTGACCTACGTGCAAGGGACCCCAGTTAATGTAGGTTTGTGTTTTCTCTGCTAATCTGTCGGTGCACCATTTCCAATGGGCCAGTATCTATATGCAATTTGTAATACAATTTCACATCTGTGTTTCGAAGTATTATGATATATATAGTAGGTATGGTATAACATTTGAAACACTGATGAGGGAAAAACTGTATACTGGAAAAGGTGCACCCCGATTATAATAGCGCTATTTTATAATGAGACAAAACACATATCTTCAGTTAAAAAGCGAAAACAGTTTGTAAGATAGCACTAACAGTTTATAATATATTTTTAGATGTTTTGCAAATATTGGGTTAGTTGGGTTAGTAATGCAACTATTACTAATCATTTTGATTTTGATTTTTCTCGCTTTTGACAACGTGGTCACTTAATTGTGTTTATGCACTTTACACCCTGGTACCAGGACGGAGGAGGTCTTCTGGTTGAATTTGAGGCGAATTTAAAAAATGAAGTGGAGAAAAAGGTAACAATTTGATACACAAAAATGAATTCTCCACAACGTCTGTTCACTTAAAACACATGCGAAAAATTTGTACTCTAGATTTGAATGTATGTATCTTCAAAAGCAAAAAAAATTTTTAATGCGGTTTTTAAAATATTAGGGCACATTTCATGGCCTATCGAATAGGCCTACCGGGTGTTTTTAATATTGTGCATATTTTGTATGTGATAAACCGCTTTAATCTGCAGTATCTTGTGTGAATTTCGACATAATTATTAAAAATTAGAAAAGCATTATTTAAATATATAATTATGTTTAAATATTTCAATCTTGTGGCAAAATATAGGAATTAATTTCTTATTTCTTTTGCAATATAGTCAATGGCGGCAAGTTTATACATCGGGGCTTCTTATCTATTATGTTATTATGTATAATGAACAATTTAGTAAACTAACAGACATTCTGAAGGGATCACAACTTTCATGTAATGGCCCGGTTTAGCCGCAGTATATACCATTTTATGAAAACTTCGCAAATTTAATGATGCTATACGCTCTATACTCGTAATGTTAGAAGTTGATATCCATGTTCCAACAAAATTAGGACACAATAAGAAACTGAAATACAAATGAAAGTTTGACAATGGACCATTATATTTCGAGTATAAGAGTGACAAAACACTTGGAAAAATATTTCTCCGCATCTCGCTGGGATCCTTTACACCGGAATAACCCAAACCGTTATATTTTTCAACATATTCATAAATATTTCATGAGTTTAGCGGTAATAAAAGGCCACCCGGCATTGGAGGACGTTTTGCAGTTTCTATTTATGAGATTATACTAACAATGTATTCCAAGGCATGCTTCAGAAATGACCTATAATCGGGAATATCCTATTATTTATAGTGGATAGTGAGTGGGATTGAGACGTCTATAATATTAAAGTGGATTGTCTGCTCCTGGGGCCAAGGACATTATATTAATAAAGTTATGTTTCTTAATTTTTTTTATTTGGTTATTTTCATTGAGTGATGAACATGTTTCTCTTTATTAATAATGTGCCAGTATAACAGGCACTTCAGAAATTGTTAAATGTTTATGTTCTTAAATACGTTAAGGGCTTCGTAAATTTAAAATTATGCCTAATTTGATTAAGAATTCGCCGATACGCACAATATCATGAATTTAACAACAATTTCTTGTTGCTGCAGTTAAAGAAATCAGAGTTGGTTTTATTACATCGAATTAATTTTTACTTTTTAGAAGTACTGTCTACGCTATAAAAATGTATATATTTCAAATTTGTGACGAATTATAGCTTTAAAGATGTACCACGATCTGGTCCTCCTACTATTAAAACTTAGGAATTCCATGTTTAAGTTCTGGATCCAATGTTATGTAACCACATCATTTAATTCAGGCTGTTGCTGAAGTCACACGCGCCAGAAAATTAATACTGTGTTGGGGTTTAGAACCTTCGGCAACATGCACTAAAACTGAGCTTTATCCACAATACCGAAACAGAATTTTTGCACTCGACGCGCGTTTCGCTAACCATGTTAGCATCATCAGGAGATGATTAAAACTAAAATTAAAATCTACCTAACTCCCTTTTATACTACTGTTTGCTCAATCAAACGGAACTAAAAAGGACCAATCCTGGAATCCCACTAGTCACGCTGGATTAACCAATACAATGGACTATACGGAATAGGCCCTCTATCTCTATTTAAACTATTCTTACATTTAATAATTTCCATACTTTCATCTGCGTCTAATAATCTCCTATCAGTTATATTATGAATTAATTTTAAATTTTTTATTGTTATTCTATGATTATTATCAAAAGCATGCTCGGCAACACTTGATTTTTCTGTTCTACCATACTTTAAATGAGCTATATGTTCTTTGAATCTCGTCTGTATAGATCGTCTAGTTTGCCCAACATATTTTTGGTTACAATCCATACATCCAATTTCATATATTCCACTTCTTTCTAACATTTCAATTTTGTCCTTTGGACCACCTAATAGTTTCTTAATGTTAAACTGAGTCTGGTTTACTAATTTTAAACCTACTTCCTTAAAAACTTTTTGGAGTCCTCTAGTATACTGAGGATTATACGGTATCGAAACATATTTTGTATTTTCATCGTGATTAACGAAAGAAGTGGAATCACGAATGGTCTTTCTAAACAAATGCCTATTAGTTAGTCTATTTATTAAGTTAGTATTGAAACCACTAACTTCCGCTATATTCCTAATTGTTTCCTTTTCCTTATTAAATCTTTCTCTGCTAAGAGGAAAGTTAACCATACGGTGTACTAAAAAATTAAAGCTGGCCATTTTATGTTGGTCGCAGTGGAAGGAATCATTAGGAATATATCGGTCAGTAGCAGTATTTTTTCTGTAAATATCAAATTCTAATGTGTTATTATCGTTCCTAATCACTAAAGTATCCAAGAAAGGTAGTTGGCCATTGTTCTCGACTTCATAAGTGAATTTGATGGTGGGGAAACGGTTGTTTAGTTTTGTTACAAAATCTTCAATATTAGCGGTTTTTGTGTCGAATATCGCGAAAATGTCATCCACATACCTGTACCATACCCTTGGAAAATATTCGAATTCTTGGCTTATTTCATTTTCAAATTTACTCATGAAAAGATTAGCTAAGAACGGCGATAAACAGTTGCCCATTGCCGTGCCTTCAAGTTGTTGGTAATAGTCATTTTTATATTGAAAATAATTTTGATCCATGCAAAGTTTAGTTAAAGTTAAATATTCTTGTTTGATTTCGTTATCAAAACTGTTCATCTCAAGTAATTCTCCAAGGTATTGCAAGGTCTGTGGGATTGGTACACTAGGGAACAATGAGCTAACATCAAACGAGATTAAAATTTCACCTTCATTAAGAATCGTATCTTTAATTTTGTTTATGAAATCTAAGGAATTTAGTACTCCTGAATTCTGTTGTTTTATAGGTAAATTTTCAAACTGGTTTGCTAGCCACTTGGATATATTATAAGTTGGCGATCCTATTGCCGAGACTATGGGACGCATTGCCTTCCCAGGTTTATGAATCTTGGGAAGACAATATAGTTTCGGCATAGTAGGATTACTCACAGATAATTTGTATTTAATTTGATCAGAAATAAGGTTGCTACATTTCTTCAAAGTGTTTTTAACTTGTGTTACCATTTTAGATAATGGATTCCTTGAGATTTTGTTATAGGGTCCGGATTCGATTAAATTATCAACCCGTTGAAAATATTCACTTTTGTCTAATATAACAACCTTATTACTTTTGTCAGCTTTTAGATAGAAAACATCTTTCTCCTTTAATCTTTTGATTATACTTTTCCCTTTTTCAGGTCGAGAGTTAACATTATTATTAATTACATTTTTTGAGATCTGATTTCTGCATGCTTCTCTAACAAATCCTTTAGTAGAGTCAGGAAGGTGTTGAATAGAGCTTTTTATATTACCTACAATATCAAGTAAGTTATCCTTTGGCGGAGGCAATGCAAAATTCAGACCCTTGTTTAAAAGATCCAATTCAGATTTATCAAAAGATTGAGAAGATAGGTTTTCCACAATGTTTACGACTTCCTGAGAACTATCAGACTTAGGTTTCATTTTCCTGAGTTTTTTTAAGTTTTTTATTGATGGATGACATTTTCTTAACGTATTTTATATCAATTACTAAAAACATTTTTCTCTGGAACTCGTACCATTCTTCATGTTCAATATTTGTTAATCTAAATGTTAGTTTTTTATAAAGTCTGTATGCTTCTAATTCAAACATACTTCGTTTACTGTACAAATTTTTGATTTCTAAATCCAGCCACTTTTGTCTGGCAAATGAATGTACTTTTTCTGTAACAGGAGAAGATTTTGGTAAAACAATTTTAATAAAATTTGGAAAGACATTAAATTTTTTACAAGACTTTAGAAACCAAATATCTGCACTCACTAGCCTAATCTTAGTAGAAAACTTACGATAAAGGTTAAGTTCCGCTGACCGTGAAGCCATCTCAACTGTGTTGGGGTTTGGAACCTTCGGCAACATGCACTAAAACTGAGCTTTATCCACAATACCG
>MU195591.1:1186-14212 GCA_016904865.1 Pissodes strobi
ATTATTATTATTATTATTATTATTATTATTATTATTATTATTATTATCATTTTTCTTTCTCAGCGTGTGTAAACTGGTGTAATGGAGGGCAGTACGGGCCTAAGCCAAAACATCTCCACTCCTCTAGAAATTTGCGGGTGATTCGTGTGGTGTTCAGAATGACGTCTTTCTGCATTATTTTGAATAGATTTGGATCCAATCCCAAAGTCTTGATGTTTTTTGTAGGCCTAAAGGTATGATTCCTGTGGTCGAGATTACCATTGGTAGAATGTGAACTTCGGTTAACCTCCAGATCCGTTTCAATTCAAATTTAAGCTCTGTGTATTTCTGTATGTTCTCGTCGATTGTGTGTTGAAGATTGTGGACATTAGGAACAGCTATGTCTATGATAAATGCTGTTTTAATTTTCTTATCTAGAAAAGTGATATCCGGTCTGTTGCACTGCATGGTCTTATCGGTTACTATTGTACGGTCGTAATATAGTTTGAAATCTGCGGATTCCAATACTGTTTCCGCGGAGTATTTGTAGTATGGCACTTCTTCTGCTAGAAGATTGTTACTGTTTGCCAATTTTTGGTGGATTATGTTTGCTACCTGGTTGTGACGGTGAAGATAGTCAGTCTGTGAGAGTCTACTGCATGCTCCCACTATGTGCCGGATGGTCTCAGGCTTTTCATGGCATTTTCGACACCTGTCATCTGTTATTTGTGCATTTTTAATGATGTGCTTCTGGTAGTTTCTAGTGTCGATTACATGATCCTGGATCGCAATAAGGAATGCCTCTGTCTCTGGGAATAGACCACCGTGTCTCAACCACGCGTTCGACGCAATTTTGTCGACCTCATTGCGGTCAAGATCGTGCGGATGTCTACCGTGCAGAGACATACTTTTCCATTGCTGAATTTTTTCTTCATTTGTTTGGACCCTTTCGTGTTCCTGATGTTCGGCACTATTGAGATTAAGAGGTGTGTAAGATTTATCGGAGAGACATATGCTTGCGTGGAGGTTGGAGTCACGTTTTCTTTGATGGAAATATGTTTTCAGCGCCTTAATCTGTTTATTGCGCATGTTGCGAATGTCGCAACGTAAGTCGCATTAAATTACTACGTGGGTGGTGATTCCTGTGCTTTGTGAGCGTAGTGCGTAATTTCCGTTGCATTTTTTCGGTATCCGTATCATACCATGGGATAACTCCAAACGAGTAGGTCAAGACAGGTATTGCAAAGGTGTTAATTGCCTTTATCATATTCTTGCTGCCAAGATCAGATTTACATATATTATCAAGCCTGGAGACAAATTCTTTGATTAGTATTTCCTTTATAATTGCGTGTTCCACTCTCCTTGATTGTTGCATCCCAAGGTATTTATACATGTCCTTTTCCTCCATTGTTTCAATTTCTTGTTCCTCTGCAGTGGTGAACCCAATCATTTCCAATGTGGATCCCCTCTTTATATTGATCGTTTTACATTTGTCCAGCCCAAACTTCATGTCAATATCTGTCGAGAATTTTTCTACTAGCCGGATCAGCTGTAGCAGCTTAGATGGCAACGGTGCATACAACTTTAGGTCATCCATATTATATAGAAGGTGCGAGATGTTATGGCCCTGTACACGGTATCCTATTTGTGTTCTTCTTAGAAGGTTAGAGAGGGGGTTCAATGCTAAACAAAACCACTGAGGGCTCAAGGAGTCTCCATGGAATATTCCCTTACTAATACGGATTTCCTCAGTGCTGACTGTGCTCCCGTCGTAGGATAAGTATATGGTAGTGCGCCATTGGTTCATTAGCTGTTGGAGAAGTGTTACTAGAAGCGGGTGGACTTTATATAGCTTCAGTACTTGGATCAACCATGAATGTGGCACTGTGTCAAAGGCTTTTTGATAATCTATATAACAGCATGATAGATTTCTATTTTTCTTCTGGACCTGCTTGAGTATTATGGAGTCTATTATTAGTTGTTCTTTGCACCCTTTCACACCCTTCCTACTTCCGTTTTGCTCCTCAGTGAGAATATTGTATTTATCCGTATGTTCTGTGAGGATTTTAGTGAGGCATGAAGTTAGCAGTTTATAAGTTGTTTGTAGGCAGTTAATTGGTCGGTACTTCGCTGGGTTGGTAGATATGCTGCCTTTCGGAAGTAGATATGTTTTACCTCGCGTGAGAAATTGCGGAATTTTTTCTGGGTATGTTATAAAGTCATTGAAGTGTTTCGCTATGTAAGGGTGGAGATACGTCAGTTTTTCGTACCAGTAATTATGTATGTTGTCACTGCCAGTACCTTTCCAACTATGCAGATTCTTTGTGATATTTTGAAGTAAAACTGGTGTAATTTCGGGGCGTGGCATTTGTTCGATTCTATTGGTATTTTGTTCTTCCTCTGGGAGCCAACTTGCTTGGCTGTTGTGTTCAGAGGTATTTGACCAGATCGAAGACCAAAATGCGTGTATTTGTACGTTAGTTGGTAACTCTGCGTTCTCTCCAGCATTTATGTTGTTCCCGTCTCGAAGGCTTCTGTAAAATTTCCGTTTATCTTTTTCAAACAGTACGTTTTGCTTCCTACGTCTCAGCCCCTTCATGTACCTGTCTAACCGAGATCTATAGACCTTAAGTTTTTGCTTCATCGTGTCGATAATTTCTTTAACTTTTTCGTTGGCTTTGTCATGTTTGGCGTGGACTTTGTATTTATCCATGAATTTTCTGGCTTTAGTTGTTAGTTTTTTTTTGCTCGGGTTGTCGCGGCAATATTCAATTAATATAGCTATGTCTGCACGTAGATTCTCGATTCTCCTTTCTAGTCTCGTTTGCCACCCTGGTGCCGTTCTATTCAGCGATGATACTGTTTTCTCGTTTAAAGGTTTAATAATTTTTGACCCATTGATGAGTGATGCTGTTTGAGCTGCGCAGTATATGATGGTATGTAGGTCCTCAAATGACTTGAACAGATTACTCTTTTCTGGGAGAATATGATTGTTGAGTATATCAACAGTTTTTGCCAATTTAATAGAGGTACCCTGTTTCGGTATGTACGGCCGAGTTGATGGGTCAGTTCCAAGGTATTCCGTTAGTACAGCATCAAACGTTTCCCTGATCCGGAGTAACAATGCCTCGTCAACATTGCCCGCCTCTGCATCCACCAATGGCATTTGTTGAGGTATCCGTTGTTGTTTGTTGCATTTCCGCCTTCTTCAGTGTTAGCGACTTCTAGCTGATCTTGTCTTTCAACATCCGTATATGTTTTCTCTGCCTGCAGTTCTCCTGCCATTTCCTGTTTTAATTGTGCTAGTATGTTCTCTGGGATCAACCTATTCCTTATGATGACTCTTCTTTGATCTGATATTCGTTGTGCCGTGACTGAAATATCAGGATATTGTATTTTGAATAGCCTATGCAGTTCATCTCTATATGCTGTCAAATCTGTTTCTTATTATTATTATTATTATTATTATTATTATTATTATTAAGAAGTAGATGGCGCTAAGAAATAGATGGCGCTGTTATCATACTGAACGTGTGCAATTAACACTTCAATAATTTTGCGTTTTAAAAGTGCCTGATTATTAATAGTGTTAGTGTAGTGGTTTAAAAAGTTCGTTTGGCAGCCCTTGTCTGCTTCTGACATATATTTTGATCACGAAGGACATATTTATCCTGTAAACTACAATCTGAAAGTTCGAAGAGTCTCCAAGCCAGCCGCCATTATGGGTTTATCATCTACAGACTTAAGAGAAATTAAATCCACCATAATATCAACCTTTAATGACAAATTCCTGCAGGATATTGCTGAAAAAGTCGCTAAAGTCATTGGCATTAAATTTGAAGAGCAGCTAAAAGCACAACAGGCCGTTATAGGTTCTATGAAGGAGGAGATTACGCAACTGGAAAGGCAAAACAAAAAATTGCAATCTAGCGTCGATAACCAAGAGCAGAGCTCGCGCAGCTTAAATTTACGTATTTTTAATATTCCACTTCAAGAAGGCGAATATCTACGTACGGAAGTGCTAAATTTCTTCACAAATAATCTAAAGATAAACATAAACAACGCCGAGCTTGAAATATGTCACCGGGTATCATCTAAAAACGCTAACGGTCGACCTCCAGCGGTTCTAGTTCTCTTTTCAAACGATTCGGCCCGGGTTTCGGTACTAAAAAACCGTAAATATTTGAAAAATAGTGATATTTATGTAAAAGAGGACCTAACCAAAGTCCGATTAGCGTTGTTTCAATGTGCAATTCGGGCTTATTCAAGCAAAAATGTAGCGGTCCTAAACGGGAATATTTACGTAAAGTACGACAAGAAAGTGCACCGGGTAACTTGTGATAGTGATATCCTTGCAATTAAAAACAAATCTGAGAATCATGGTTAGTGGATTAGTAGGCATAACTCTATTACAGTACCGAAGTGAGTAAACTCCTAACACTCCTGTTTAATTTATTCCTCGGCAGAATTTATTGTTTTTCCGTTTTGTTTTTTATGTTCCTATTAAATTCCTGTAGAGCTATATTACGAATGAGCTATCTGATCAATCAATTAATCTTATTTTGGATATACATATTATGTATTTTATAGGTTTTTATATGTAGAGAGCGTTTTTTTCTCCGATCGTTCAGGGATGCTTTATTATTTCAATGCTTATAATTCTTAATGCACAAAAGTTTTCTTTTTATTTTGGGTTGCGGTTTATGGAGGAGTTGGGTCGATGGTGGCGACTTTTTTTGGAGCGGGTTACGGGTCGGGAGGCACGGCTGGCTGGTTGGACGCGCGATGACTGGTTAAATGGCTGCGAATGATAGCTTACGACGTAGCGAGGTTGATATTCCCGGTTAGTTAAGTTCTAATAATTTTTTGCTTGCGCATCTAAATATTCGGTCCATTAATACTGGTTTTGAAGAACTTACGTATTATATATCACAGTGCCCTTATGATGTAGTTTGTCTAACCGAGACATGGCTCAACCCAGGCATTGACAGTAAATCTTTATCTATACCTGGATACGGATTTTTGAAGAAAGATCGTGATGGTAGAGGAGGAGGATTAGGTCTTTATACACGGAGAGAATTGTTTGATACCATTTGTCCTATAAGGATTATTTTTATCCAAAATCGAGTTCATATAGCACTAGTCCGACATTTTATTAATTTTACTTAATGATTCGATTAATCACCTCGAACAATCAGCATTGAATAGATTCAATATTTCTATGATTAATACCATCGAACTCAACATATTAATTTTATAAGTTTTTTATTGATATAAATAAGTGATTTTATTAAATTAATTAAATTTTGGAATAAAACCAATTATGCATTAGATTTATTCTATAAATCAAATTATAGGTTTATTCCTTTTTTTGATCAAACATATCAAAATAGCTGATGAACTGCAGTTGAGATTATTCTTATATGAGATAAAGTTTGTCACTTATTTGATCAGGGCTTTCAAATATTGAATGTTTTTATTCACAATATTAGGTGATATCTATCAATTTTTTACTCAAATCTATCACTTATTTAACTGAACTTATCAAAATAACTGCTGAACCGCTTCTGAGATTTGTCTTATATTAGCTAAAATTTGTCACTCATTTGATCCATTTTATAAAATATCTAGTGTTTTCATCGAAAATATTAGGTGATTTCTATGAATTGTTTTACTAATATATATAACTTATTTGACTAAAACTGCTAAAAAATTAGTATTTTTGTGCAAAATATTTGATCATACTTAACAAATATTTTATTGAAATCTGTCACTTATTTTACTGGATTTGCCAAAAAAATATGTTTTTGGTTCAAAGGTTTAAGGTTTACAAAAGAAAAGCTAGTATTACTGACAAAAAGATCTATTTTTGCATAAAAACATGTTTATTAAAAAATAGAACTTAAACATATTCAACACTTATAACATAACTCAAACATGCCTGCTTCATACAGATGTTTTAAAAATCTTAGTTCTAATATGATACCATTTAAAAGTTTATATTACAATGCCTTAAGTTTTTTAAAAATCTAGAAATTTTACACCTTTTTAAAAAAGAAACTGAAACATTTAAACAAAGTGAAAGAAGAATATTTTAAAATAAAACTTTTAAATGCAGATACAAAAAATACCTACTTTAAAATTGAAATATCAGAGGTGAAAAATGTAAAGTTGAAAAGTTTGTACAAATGAGCTTCTGATGGTTCAGGTAAAATGATACAACTTTTGCATTTTTTAGAGTTTTTTCCTATCAGCTACGGTATCAAAACCTAAGAACCCTATATAATATTTTTATTATGAATGTCATTTACAACGTAAAACAGCAGCAGCTGACATATGTTTGTCTTTGAATATGTTGTGAACTCTTGCCTGCTTTCCTTAAAAGTTTCCTTCCATTTATTTTCGATAATATCCCATGGCTTTTGGTGGTACTTGAGCCATGTTTTGCTATCTGATGAAGCTAAACCGAGAGCTAAACTATCTGTAAAATAAAGAAAAAAATTAAAAAAGGCGTTATTAACAAAAAAACCGATATTTCGTAATAATCCATTCTTTATTTTAAGCCAAAAAAATATAATGACTTCGGTGATGATAAAACAATTATTGAAGTGACAAAAAATTTGACTGACGTTTGCTACACTATAAGACAAGATACAAATATGACGACATTACAGAAGGATTTATTCTTTTACTTCAAATAGTAAATAAATATATCAAAAATGTAATGAGAACAAAAAAAAACGAACAAGTGATAATAAATACTTGCCAATATCCAATGCAGTTTGGTTGTTCTTTTTCTTCCGCTTTTTCTTCAGCGGAAACAAATTTGCTTTTCCCAGCTTTTGGACGGCGTTTTATAGGCCTAGTAGAGACGTCCTCCTGGGGAGCTTTTCCTCTCTTTGAGTAGTACCATGACTAAAAATTTGCATATGTAATGAAATTATTATTACAATACTGTATGGGTTAAAATCTACTTACCGTGCTTTCTCCACAAAAGTTATCTTTAATATCTTTAAAAATTTTTACGAAATCTCTTTCGAACATAAATTTATTTTTGTTGACATAGTTTCGATCAATGTCCTGTACTAACATTTCTCGCTTTGTTAGGGTCAGCACTCCATTGTTGCAGCTTTGTATAATTTTGCGACTCTCGTGGCTTCTGAGATATGTTGACAAATCCTAAAATGAAAAGGAAGATGCATTTTTGATTGGGGGAGATTTTCCCTGTTCCTCCCACGTCCCATATCTACGCCCGTGAATTTAAAAAATATTATATATACAGGATGGAGACTTATCCAAACTAAAAACATACATTCTAACCTCAATAATTGCTGAGGTTGTATATCCAACCCTAAAGAAAAGTTTCAAACCTTCCATTAAGGATGGATTTGCCCTAGTCGTCACAAATTTTGAATATTTCCAAATTTGGCCCCAAATTTTGAGAAATATTGGGTTGAATGTATCCATTTTCTCCAAGGTTATATCTATATTCTCTAGACTTTCATCACGATAGCCAACACCTTCATCTTGACGAATCTGAGGCAAAAGTGTGTTGAGAAATTTGTCGTTCCATTGTTCGAACTACAAAATGTAAGACAAATAAATATATATTTGCATTTTCTAGACGCTTTTCTCATTACATTTTTGTACGGACTAATCATTCAAATTCGACACCATTAAGGGCGGCTACGATTTTGAGAACATAGTACGTCTTGTTCTTACTTTAAGATGGATGCAGTGGCAAGAACTTACCTCTGTCCTAGTCTCCATCCTCCAATAAGACACGCTTGTCCTGCCCGGTGCACGCACAAAACCACCTTACACAGAAAATTGTATTAATTATATTAGGTAATAATATTATATATTTCAACGGAACGGAGCAACCATAAAGAAAGCAATATAGATATTTTATCATGTCGACGGGAGCAAATCTGTACCCTGAATACTGCGCCAACCATCAACCTGATCTAACGCGAAAGGAGACGCATGCGGGCCGAACACCCCTGTCCTTCCAAATAAAATCAACACAAAAAAAGAATCGTTTAATTTATTTTTTAGTAAAGGTAGTCACTTAAATATAAAACGAACAGCACAACCGATAGGCTCATAAAATTTTTTATTGGATTTATCGGATGGCGCGTTGAATCAGTCAAAAATTGTAATAAACAGCTATTTAATACAATGTTTGACTGATTCAACGTATCATCCGATAGATCCAATAAAAAATGTTACGAGTCTATCGGATGATGTGTTGATTTTATTTTTAAGTGGCTAGCTCTATCAAAAAAAGGGTTAAACGAATTTATTTTTGTGTTGATTTATCCAAAAGAAAATAGACATTGTGTAAAAATCGCTCAATGATTGAATTGATTCGGCTCGACATTAGTACAAATATTGAGGTATATTGATAGTAGGTACGGTGAGCGGCAAAAAGTTCGCATCATATGGGAAACTTGGGCATGGGCATGCATTCGTTTTTTGAAAAATCAGTTTTCGAGATATCAATTTGGCCTTGACTAATAACTTTCATAATTTTTGCAATTAAAATGGAGGGTTTGAAAGTAATTTTTATAGAATGGTTCCAAAACTTGTTCTTGGTAAGTTTATAAAAAAACTAATGGCCAAGTGGAGCTTTAAATGTGATGTGTTAAAATAAAATGTTGTAGTTATTTTACTTAAATCGTATTATACTAACATGTACTACCTAGTGACTACATGATTTTCAAATCATTAAAATCTCTTTGGTGACTCTTGATGTAGCTAGTTAAATAAGATATTTTCGACACAGTCGCACTTTCAGTTAATTGATAATTTATATAAAATTTAGGTTAGTTTGCGTTTGGTTGGTTCTTCGTTACAGTTCCCAAGCGAGCGGAGCCAGCCAAGGGCCATAGTATCGAGTTAAGTTTTATCTCAAATATCTGAATTTAACCAATCACAGCAAAACGTACCAACCTGCGCTTTTAATTGTATTCTGATAACACCTCAGCGGAGAAAAAAAAGGGCATGCCATTCTAGCTGGAGACGTAGGTTTGAAAACTTGTGACAATATGCAGCAAAATACCTTAATATATATCAGTATGGGACATTATACATAAAATATGTTTACCTATTTTGCTTAATTTGTCTTAAACCTAAAAATGCAATATTAAACTTTGTTTTGAAAGTTGATTTTGGACACTCTGTATATCTAAGAATATTTTCGTTGGAATTTCTTATCTCCCTGCAATTTTTACGTTTAATATTCCTGGCAAAAACGTCAAATA
Source organism: Pissodes strobi (assembly GCA_016904865.1). NCBI lineage: Eukaryota > Metazoa > Arthropoda > Insecta > Coleoptera > Curculionidae > Pissodes > Pissodes strobi. Next base: position 10,432 of record MU195591.1, read on the forward strand.
AAAAAAGTTTATACATAAACCTATCTAAAAAATAATTGATTTTGAGAAACCTGATTAACTGGTCCAATCAGTGACATGTACATTTATCGATGGGTCTAATACATTGAAGGATACAGAACTAATTTTCAATGATATTGGATTAATAAAAAACCGTTTAAAACTTATCTAAAAGTTCATAAAATGTTGTGAAAAGATCAATCTTATAGCCACTTATTGTATTTATCCAAAAAGGAATCAATTAATAAAAAAATCGATAAAGATACCCAGTTTTTACTCGCTAAACTTTAGGACTGATGTATTTAAAAAGTTGTAGAATCTATAAAACCCGGTTTATAGATTCAATACATCGAAATATAAAATCACTTGTGGATATTGTTGAATTTATAAAAGACATTGTAAAACTTATCTAAAATTATGTAAAATTGGTAGAATGCCTTCTATCCTAATTTACTGTTATCAATCCAGAGAGATTTTATTGAATTTATCCGAAATGGATTGTATTGATCCTAAGCTTATAAATATTACTAAATTTAGGACTAATATCCACTAAATGCTGTTTTGTAAATTATATAAAATGATTTATATCAAATTAATTCTCTCCGTGTATAAAAAAAATTAAGATACTCAATTTACCATTTTGATCACATGTTTACTGACTTAGAAATATTAGGAATTCGCTATAGACTAAAAAATTAAACATTTTTATTATTAAATATATACCGTCCTCCTTCGGGAAATGTCTCCCTCTTTCTCGATAATTTAGAAGATATTTTGGCAAGTGTGATCACACAGTTTAATTATATTTTAGTCGTAGGAGAAGATTTTAATGTCGATTTTTTGTCTTCTTCAACTCATACAAAAAGGCTTAAAACAATTTTAGATATTTTCGACCTCACACAACGAATCGTTGAGCCCACTAGGGTAAATCCAAGTACCGGCAGTTCTTCCCTCGTCGATATGATAATTGCAAGCAAGAATTTATCTTCACTACAATCTGGATCTTTAGCAGTTTCACAATCCCTAACCGACCACAATCTGATATACTCCATTTTTCAGAAACCCAAAATTGACTTTTTTTAAAAAAAAGTACAATATAGAGACTATCAGAATATAGACATAAATAACTTTTTATCAGAAGGTGATTTATTCAGGTGGGATGACATTTATAACACTAATGACATAGATGAAAAAATAGATATTTTCAATAAAATAATTCTCGATCATATGAATCGATTTGCCCCAATTAAAATTAAATTTTTTTGTGAAAGGTCTTTTGCTCCTTGGATCACTAGCAATATTAAATTATTAATAAAGCTAAGGTATAAAGCACTTCAAAGATTTCAAAAATCTAAAAACGCCGACCACGGACAATATTATAGGCAGTTGCGTAACCACACAAAACACGCTATTATTAGGGAAAAAATAACCTTTTTTTAACCACATGGCACAACAAAAAGGCAAAGAATTTTAGACCATAGCGAATAAACTAAACCTAACACATAATAAAAAAGACTTATCAGAACTTCCAGATAATTTAAATAACGCAACCGACGTTCATAATTTCTTCCAAATGCATTCAAGATTGCCTGATACCGCCTCTCCGGCATTAATTGATTATTATAATAATACCAGATATAATAGTGAAACTTTAAATTTTACACTTATGACCCATAGCAGCTTAATAAAAATTATTTCTACTATATCATCTAATGCCATTGGGGTGGATGGGTTGTCTATACGAGATATAAAATTTTGTATGCCGTTCTGTGCTGATCCATTATTAAATATTCTAAATACTTGTATTTTAGATAAAACTTACTCTTCTGTTTGGAAGAAAGCTATTACTTAGCCCATTGGGAAAATTTAAAATCCGACTCAATTAAATGATCTGGGGCCCATTAGCATTTTACCAGCTCTATCAAAAATAATCGAAAAACACATTTTTATTCGATTACGTTCATTTGCGGAAAGCCAGAATATTATCCCTGAGTGCCAATCAGGGTTCCGTAAGGGTTTTAGCACAAACACAAGCCTGGTAAAAATACTTAACGACATACGCTTAAATGAGGAAGGCAAGAATAGTACTTGCATGGCTCTCCTCGATTTTAGTAAAGCCTTTGATACCGTTAATCATAGTATGTTACTGGCAAAGTTAAAATATTTTGGTTTATCTAATGATGCTATTATTTTTTTCCAAAACTACTTTGAAAACCGTGTTAGTCGAGTTGAAGTCTCAAAGGAATATAATAGAACATTTTCCGAATACCAACTAGTTTTGTGAGAGGTACCACAAGGTTCCATCTTATCCCCGTTGCTATTTTCAATTTATGTGGCCGACATGTATAAATCTGTAAAAAATGCTACACTGCAACAATATGCCGATGATTCGCAGTTATATATACCAATTAATAAAGATAATATTCAAATTGTTCAGAATCACCTTATTGAGGACATAAATAATATTGAACTTTTTGCTCTAAATCATAATCTTAAGCTAAATACGTCAAAGTCTCAAATCATTGTCTTAGGTAATAATTTCTCAAGAAAAGATATTGAGCAAAGACTGCTTTTTAATATTTCTAATAATTTAATTCCTATTAAAGATCAGGTAAAAAATCTTGGGGTGATTTTTGACAGTCCTTTTTCTTTCGAACCGCATATTAAACTTAAACTAAGAGCTGCGTATTTACGCCTTAAACAACTTTATAATTTTAAAAAATATATTCCACCCAAACAAAAAATATATTTGTGCGAATCTCTAATTTTGTCTCTTTTTGACTACGGTGACGTTGTTTATGGAAGCTCCTTGATAGCGCGAACAAAACGAATGATTCAAAAAATTTAAAATAGCTGTATGAGATTTTCATTTAACATTCCTTATAGAGACCATATTACGCCACACTTAAATTCTAATAATATCTTGAACATGGAAAACAGAAGAAAGAAGCACATGTATAATTTTATCTATAGGATTATCAAACAAGGCAGAGCAAGATATTTGAAAAGTATTTTCGCAACCTCTAGTCACAGACATAATACAAGGCTCAATGAACATTTTGTTTTGCCACAGCATAGGACTTCAACTTTTCAGCGATCTTTTGCATCTGTTGCAGTTTATATGTGGAACAATTTACCTGCGACAATGAAAACTTGTGGACCGGAGTCTTTTTCGAAGGAGGTTAAATTAAAACTATTATTGGATCAGCGAACATAATGTTTTTTAAATGTTTATTGGTAAAGTCTTATTGTATATAGAGATATGCATGGGTATATGGGAGCGGTGATGTCATTTTTTTTTCTTCTTTGTCTGATATGCAAAAATTTTAACTTGGGATCAACTTCATACGCTACTGCGATTGCGTCGCCCCCTGTCCTCCCTGACTCCTTTTTGGTTACCGCCCGGATTTCGTTCTCCATACCGCATCAGCTTCGTTTTTATTTTAGTTTATAAAACTGTAAACGTCTATTAAAATCGTTTTTAGTAGTTTTTAGTTTTTTGTAGTTTTTTGTGTAATTTAATAATTTGAGTGGGTAATATATGAATTAAAAATAATTGCAGGGCAGCTTCGCATGGGCACCACTGGTGCAATATGTAAGCGGTTTTCTTATAATCGAGAAGTTGTCCTTTTTGTCAAAAAATTATCTGTTGATTTTATATTATTATATTTAGGTTGTTGGCAAATAAATGCTTTTGAATTTGAATTTTAATTTGTATTATTATTATTATTATTATCATTATTATTATTATTATTATTATTATTATTATTATTATTATTATTAT
>MU195593.1:3362-15235 GCA_016904865.1 Pissodes strobi
TTTATGTGATTGGTTTTCCAGTAATAGTCTGTATTTTAATCTAAGTAAAACAAAAGGTGTGAGATTTCATCCCAGGCAGCGGCAGTGCAACTGTCTGCAGTTTAAATTGAATGATGTCAAAATTAGTAATGAAAATAGTATAAAGTTTTATGGCATTTATATTGACGCACATTTGGATTGGAAAGAGCAATATTATGATTATGTCATTTCAAACCTGAATTCATCGTATTATATATGATTTTAAATCTGAGAAATGTATTACCGAGAAAAGCGTTTTGTTATTGATGTTGTATTATGCTCAGGTTGAATCTGTTCTTAGGTATAGTGTATAATTGTGGGGCTATTCTACTAAGTCCGCGGGAGTATTTCTAAAGCAAACAAGAATAATTATAATTAGATGTATAGCTGGCGTTAACAGGAAAACTACGTGTAGGGAACTATTCAGACAATATAATATATTGACTTTAACGGGATTATATATTTTGGAATAGTCTGTGCATACCTATAAGAACAGAGACAACTATTTAAGATTTACAGATGTACATTCCGTAAATACTAGAAATGCCGATAATATTGACTTAATTTTCCGATTGTATACTATAAATTAGCAACAAGTATTTTAATTGAAAAATCGTCTAAGAATAAAGATTATAACCAATATAAAAATAGCATCAGTGATCCAGTCGAATCTAAACAAAAAGCCAGTATGATCGTCACAATGATTACCAATTTTCAATGCTATACAGAGCGTATGCTATTAAAGAGATATAATTTTGGCATTGCCAAGTCTATATAATATGAGATTTTAAGAAAGGAAATATTTAGAATAAACATTTTTGTTTGCTTTAATTTCCCTGTGTTCTCTTTTGAAGAACCACCCCTCATAAACGCCAATATACGATTGATGTTTTACTATTAGGTTGATGCATAAGTCCGTAGCGTTTTTTTTTTTGAAAACCTTAATTTATTGAATTTAGGTGAACAATACCCAAAAACTACTCAACAGGGTTTTCTCCTCCATTGTTTACAATTTTTTACCAACGTTCTGGTAGTTTTTCTATTCCACGCCTGAAAAAATTGGGTGGTTTAGAGTTGAAAAATTCATCTTGCCAATTCTGACGATCAGCTTCGTTATCAAAGCAGTTACTTCGCATGTTGTTAGATAAAGACTGGAAAAGGCGAAATTCTAGTGGAGAAATGCCAGGAGAATAAGGTGAATATGGAACAACTTTCCAAGCCAGTTCTTGGAAAGCCACCTTCGTAATGCTAGCAGTATGCGGGTAAGCGTTATGCAGTTGGGTCAAGCCAAGAAGCACAGATGTTTACTCTGTGATTTTTGCTGTTGTCGCTCAACGCCTACGGTACCCATACACCAAGTTTTTGCACGTTGCCCATAGAATGCAGATGTCGTAGTCGTACGATCGTTGATTGGTCACAATTCATCAAATCAGCTAATTCCTTAGTTGGCTGACGGGGATCGTCATGAATTAAAGCGTTTAAAAGAACTTTCTTTAAAATCAGTTGGCTCCCTGAACATGGAGTCATTCATGTCAAAAATACCACATCCGAAAGGAGCAAAGCATTTTCGTGTCATACTTTCCCCGATAGCGGTCTCCCCGTACACAGCGCAAATGGTTCTAACGGCCTCCGACGCTTTTGATTCACGGTTAAACTTAAGCAAGGGGATATGTCGGAAATGTTCATTTTATCTTACCTGGCACTCAATTTTCTTTAACTGATAATTAAAACTACGTTTCTTAAAAATCAAACAATTTATGGCGTTTTTAAGAGCACAAAACTCTAACACTAAAATGACATTCACAAATAACATATACCTTTCATTCCAAGGCACTCTTGCCCCGAAGAACCGAAAACGCTACGGACTTATGCATCTACCTAATATATTCGCCATTCCGTTTTAGAAAATATCAGTACGTACGTCTAGCGTGCTTTGGAAATCAAGTTGCTTAAAACGTGTAGTGTGCTTTGGAAAATAATTGCGATGACATTTATTTTGTTGTCCATAAAAAGAAAAAATAATAATGTTGTGCCCATATTGGTTATAAAATCGGATATTCCAGTGTTGAATAATTTATTATGTTCATTATTCTAAGTCAGTCCATTCATTAAGCGCTCAAAGTGAATATGTACCTAGTTAGGCAATTCCAGGAAATTAAAAGCCTTGAAAGGAAAAAGATGAAAACGATTGGAAATATAAATGAAGATTTGAATGTGTTTTTGAAGGTAAGTTTTTATTGACATTTTGTCCTTAAATGCTTGGTGTGACATTTTAGTCAACAAAGTGATTGGGGCAATCATTTTCAATGGCAGTTTAACAGGTCATAAATACTTATGATTTAATGATATTGATAAACATCTGGATGAAATTCTCCTTGTTCAGCAAGCAACTCACATTTGGATAATGTAATATTATATGTATAGCCCACTCTACACTCTACAGCACCATGCCTCTTACATTATTCCTGAATGAGAGGTATGACCTTTAAGCAGATTAGATAGTCAGCAAGTAGTCCCGATTTGACGCCTCTTGATGTTTTTTATCGAGCTATTTAAAAAACAATGTTTACTATAACAGGCTTGTAAATATCGATATTTTAGAAGCAAGAATAAGGGAAGAGAATAAGTATTTTTATTAATTAGAAATCATTCAGAATCCATTACTACTAGTTCTAGTAATCATCATCATCAATCAGCCTATTGTCACCCACTGCTGGACGAAGGCCTCCCCCAGTGTCTTCCATCTGTTCCTGTTTTGTGCCTCTCCGATCCAATTCCCTGCAGCTCTTCTGAGATCGTCTGTCCATCGGGTTGGCGGCCGCATAGAGGAATATAAAAATTTTATATTCCTCTATGGGCGGCCGTCTTCTGCTGCGCTTGTCAGCGCGGTCTCCATTCAAGTATTTTCTTAGTCCATCGGCCGTCCCGCATTCTAGCTACGTGCCCTGCCCATTTCCATTTCTGCTTTGCCACATGCTCGATCACGTCGGTCACTCCTGTTCTTCGCCTTATCTCGTCGTTCGTCACGTGATCCCTCAGTGATATCCCAAGCATTGCTCTTTCCATTTTTCTTTGATGTATCTTTAATTTTCTCGTAGATGTAGCTGTTAGAGTTAGAGTCTATGCACCGTACGTTAGTACCGACAGAACACACTGGTCATACACTTTCCTTTTCAGGCAGATTGGTATATCAATGTTAAACGTCTCTTTTAGTCTCCCGTAAGCTGCCCATGCCATGTTGATTCTTCTGTTCAGTTCCGCTGTTTGGTTATCTCTTGACATCCTAATTTCATGTCCGAGGTAGACATATTTGTCCACTAGTTCGATATCTCCTCTCTCAGTTTTTATGTTTCCGCTTGGCACTAAATTTGTCATATACTTCGTCTTTGATAAATTAATCTGTAATTCGACAGCCGAACAGTTCTTCTACCATTATTCTTATGTCCTTTAGATTGTCGGAGATCAGGACAATGTCATCAGCATATCTCAGGTTTGTTAAGTTTTTACCATCAATTCTTACACCCTTATCATCCCAGTTAAGTCGTTTCATTGCGTATTCTAAGACAGTAATAAATAATTTGTGTGATAAGGTATCCCCTTGTCTAACTCCTCTTTCAACTGGTATACTGTAGCTTGTTGTGTCCAGCTGTACCTTCATCGTTGCGTTTTTGTAGATGTTATATATTAACCTTGTATATCTGTAGTCCACTCGGCACTTGTCTAGTGATTCTAATACTGCTTGCAAGCTTATCGAGTATGTTATATTCAACTGATTTCTCTATTAGGATCTTGAGGCATTGTAGATGGTCATTCGTCCCAAATCCCTTGCGGAAGCCGGCTTGTTCAAAAGGCTGATAGAAATCGAGTTTGTTTTCCAATCTCACAGTTAATATCCTTGTAAATAGTTTGAGAAGGTGGCTCAACAGGCTTATGGGTCTATAATTTTCTAAATCTGCTATGTCTCCTTTTTTTATGTAGCAGAATGGTGATAGCGTTGTTCCATTTGCTGGGAATTTCTCCGCCGTACAGGCACATATTGAAAAGCTCCATAATTCTATTGATCAGGCTATCTCCTCCCACTTTAATCGCATCGATCACTATATTGTCCTCTCCAGGAGCTTTATTGTTCTTTGCTCTCTGGAGTGCTGCTTTGATTTCTTCTTTATTAATCTCGGATAGGAGTTCTGATCCCTAGTTGACAATCCCTTTCTTTGCAGTTGTACATTCTGGCGTCTGTTCTTCTCTTGTTTCTGCCCTTGGTCTACGTTTGTACAGCTCTCGGTAGAATTATTCGACTATATCCATTATTTCTTTCTTATTTGTCTTAATATCGCCTTCCTTGTTTTTGATTTTAATTATTTGTCTTTTCCCAATTCCCATTTTTCTGCGCATCACTTTCATGCTTTTATTACTTTCTATTGTTCGTGTGACTTCTTTTTTACGGTAGGCTGGTGTCGTGTCCTATGGCTTTCGATATTTGTTTGTTTATTTCTCTCATTTCTGCGTTGGGGCTCTCCTTCCTCATTTCTCTTCTTTTTTGTATGAGGTCCTTAGTAGTTGAGCTGATTTTTTCTTCTCTCTGATTTTTCGGGCAGTGTACCTTTTGACTTTTTTCTAGGGCCTGCTTAATTTCATCATTTATCGATTCCATTGTGTCGGTTGGTTTAGGGTTTTTGAGATGGTCAGTGATACATCTTTGAAATTTTTCTATATCTGTTGGGCACATCAATGATTGTCTTGTAGGTTTTTTGATCATTCTGTATCTTTCGTTTACCTTATATATTTTGACCGTGGCTCGCACTATCCTATGATCGCTCCCCGTATTGAACCTGTTTAGTACCGTAACATTCTTTACTATTCTTTTTTTATCGGCTATTATAAAGTCTATTCCATTTCGAGTGGATCCATCCGGAGCTTCCCATGTCCATCTTCTATTTGGTTTTTTATAGAAATGGCTTTGGAAAAGTCTATTTTGCACCAGAAAACCCAGCAGCAGCTCGCCTCTCTCATTTCTTCCTTCACTCCCAAAGCTTCCTAAACATGTTTCTGATTCGTCGTGCTTTAGCCCAATTTTGGCGTTGAAATCCCCGGACAAAATAGTGAAGTGTGAGTTTTCGTCTCTGAGAGCTAGGGATATATCGTCGTAGAAGACGTCTACTTCTTCGTGGGGGTGACCTGATGTTGGAGCGTATACTTGTATGATCTTAATTGTGCGTTTGTTTCCTATTTTCAAAATCATATAAATAACTCTGTTGGATATTTTTTTGATTGATATAATGTTTGCATGGTGGCGTTTATGGACCAGGAATCCTACTCCTCCAATTGAGCTGTTTTCTTCTCCAGTGTAGTAAAAGTTGTGCCCGGATCTTAATGTAATTAGTTTTTCTCCGCGTCTTCTTACCTCACCGAGCCCAAAGACGTCCCTTTTGATGTTCTCTGCTTCGATTTCCAGTTCGTACAATTTATCATCTGAAAGTAGTGTTCTTGCATTGTAGGTTGCAATCTTGATGGTCGCATAATTATTTGTTTTAGATCTTTCTCTTTTCTTCTTCGTTGTTATCGGGCTTTTGCCTCCCCCAGAATCCGTGAGGCTGACCGATTGATCGGTGTGGGACTGTGGATTGCATATCCTACCCACCTGGGGTCGTATTCCAGTAGTTTTAAAGTCCGACATTTGTGTAGAGGTAGGGGGATTATTGACATTACAACACCACGTTTGCCAGACGTGTTGGTGAGGTTTATTTCAACCGCCCATTCTGGGTCAGACGTTGTTTTCAGCCGTCCATTTTGGATCAGACGCTGAAGGTGCTAGTTTTGGTCCGCCCCGAGTATTTGATTTCCTCGGTTCTAGTATAAATTATTGAATAATCTGAAATTGTTTTTAAATTATGACTTTTGTTTTTGTAACCATAAATACTCCTGTTTTAGGCAACCAGTCATTACTTTAGATTAAATGGAATTCGTAAGGTTGAGTTTTATGGGTGTTGGTATAGTCGGGGTCAAATTTTTTGACCCCTCTCTAATTAGAATAATATTATAGTATTTGCGTATACACACCAGACATGTGTTGATTCATACAAGGAAGGACTAAATTAACCCAACCCAATATTTCTTTAAGGATAATAGCCATTCATGAAAATAATGGATATAACTGCAGGTGTTTTCTTTTAATACAGCCTCTTATAAATAAATTAATATATTTTCCAAATATGAATCAATAAAATACAATAAATTCCATCAAAGGAAGGAGTTATATTAAAATTGTTTATTTAGATATCTTAGATTTACGTTATTTTTACAGTCTTTTTTACATTTTGAACATTAGGACTATCTAAATTATATTTTTATCTTATATATGCGATAATTCCACAAGCAATTGGCTTGCCAGCGTTCCCATCAACAAGACTATTGGCATTTCCAGCTAGCCCTAGATCATCCTCGCTTTCTGTTACCACAAGCGCCCTTCCTACAATTCCTCTGGGACCTCCGGAGAGTGACATCAATGGATCAATTGTAACTATTTCGGCTACTCCATCCTCTTTAGCTTCTACGTTTCCTAAATCTCCTACGTGCCGAATTGGTGATCTGGGACCCCCGTGATGTAACTAGAATGGTGAAAACTCATTGTAATAATATTTAATGATAATTAGGCGCCATCAAGTTATTTTCTTCTTGTCAATATAAATAAAAACCTTCGCAATCGAGACAACCTCGGTAATTTTTATGTTTAATTTTTGATCTCTTTGGATGAGTTTCTGTTGAACAAACACATTCTTACTTACAACACGAGCACTAATCCAGTTCATGTTTAACCTATGTCCTAAAAGTTTTATCACAAAATTGTAATCGAAAATTTGTCTTTAAAAACAAATGTATTTAAACACTTGTTAGTTACCGTAAACTACGACTTAATCCTTAACTAAACTACACTATTAAATTAAGTGAAGTGGCCCATGGTCCTCTACAAGACGCAATGTTCTGCGAATGCCTCTTATGAGGCACTGAACGGACTTCAAATCAACTTCCCTCAGTTTTGCGTAAATTCACCGCCTTAGTTGTTCCTCATTTTGGGCTTTCCAACCTCCATGATAAGCTTTCCGAGACAGTAAAGCACAAAAATCCTCGATTAGGCGAGCCTGAGTCAAGTTTGGAAGGTTATCGTTTTTAGGAACAAAATGTGTGTGGGGTTGAAAAAGCCAGCTAGAGTAATTGCAAGTCTGGTAAAAACACGATATTGTCTTCAGCATTATGTTCGTTGTTGAATTGAAGCAATTTCGAATTACAGTTATTAATATAGCTTTGACTGTTCAAAGCTTCGCCTCTTACTCTTCATATAAAAGGTCCGGGTATAACCCTTGTAGGGATTGCGCACCAGACAAGGATTTTATGGGCGAATTTCGCTTTATGCTTGCCCTTAACATTGTCCTCTATGGCGTAAAAAATCCATAATTTCCTTTCATTTCAGAATTACTTGAAGTGAAATACTTCTCGCCATCTAAAATAATGGTTTTTTATCGGAAAAATGCACTCGCCTCAGTTGACGGCACCGTCTTAATATACGGACTAGTTGGCCTTGGGTTCAATTCTAAGGATACCGAATTCGTCGAAGTCACATATAGACGAGCCAGTCTCCTCGCTCCCATCCCAACTTGGTTTTTGCTCTTCCCACCAACCTCTATGCCCTCTGTGCGGTAAATACCTATAATCTTTAACTTTTTGGGAGGTTTAGGCATGGTATTCCCTGCTCGCACTCCGCTATTGTGCAAGCCCAACCAAGCTTTTTTTATGGCAGTGGCACACACACTTAAGGGAGATCCTATGGCACTCGACGAGTGTGCAAAGATGTTGATTGGTACGGTTCCTGAATAGTTGTATGTTGTAATTAGAGGGAAACAGATGTCCTGGGAGTGAGCTCCACAGTAATACACTGTATGGCCACACTGTTTAACTGGCCATCCCAGAGAAAGCAATTTTAAATGACAAGTACAGAAATAATCAGCTCTGTCAACGGGAAGCAGTTATATGGCCACCTCGTTTTCCGTATTTAGTTCCTTTACATTTTTATATTTGAGCTTTGAGCGTATGTAAACGAGTAAGTTTATTGTAGTAATTTTAATTAGTAGAAAGTTTCTTGTTATTTTTCTAAAGTTCGTCTTTTAGTTACCAGTGACGTCGTATATTGATTACGCCGGAAGAACTATAGTTTTAAATTCATTATATTAATACACCGATATAGGGGCGTTGACGATTTACTCACCAAATATGGATTAAAATGGCCGCCTAACTTATCACAACCTTCTCTCAAGTCTCCCGCTTGGTGTATATGGAGACCATGTTTTCCAGCGGGCAAACCTACAAAGTAAGAGCTATTAATTAGTTTGAAATTTTGAAAGCTTCACCAACTTGAGCGAAAATATTGCTTTAGCAAACATATAAAGCACAAGTTATTCGTAAGCAACATCCAGCTTCCTTGACAATAATTCTCGATTCACAAATAATAGACGAATAATTATTTAGGTACCCAGTGCATAAGTTGCCCTGAGAGCAGTAAAAAATATAGAATTTGTTAAATTAAAGTTGCATACTTGAAAGCCCATTGGTATGACGGTAAAGAAACTGGTAAAATACCATTTGTATCCGGCATTTTGGAAATAAATTAAAAACGTAGCCATTTCTCTCCTAACAAAAGATTCTGTCGGAGTAAGTTTCAATTAGGATGATGATGGGTACGGTAAAAATAGATTAGCACCAACCTTCGAAAGGCGATACAGTTGGCAACCAATACGGGTGGAATACACATGGAAGGTGTAGGGATGAACACCATTAGAAGATCCATAAAAATATCACATAAAGACAGATTAAGGAACAAGTAGTTCATCGAAGGGCATGAGTATGAACGGTACAGCGACATCGAAAGAACACAACTGATTATTTTCTTTATGACATGAGATGAAAAAACTAGAAATGGTTAGGTGGAGCTGAACGATGGTGATATTGCTGCAGCTGTATTCTGCAATTTCTCAAAGACATTTCATTTGCTGGAGAAAGTTCAGCGTTATGGGTTTAGGGAAGTGGGCCTGAAATGGCTTACATCTTACATATCTGATAGAAGGCAATTCGTTAAGGTGTCAGAGAGGTGATTCGGGGGTATTGCTCAATCAACGCAGAGTAGCATAAGGCGTAGTCTTAGTAACTATTTTGTTATATGTTGGCAACTGTTGATATTGGTGGACATTTTACTTTGTTCGTCGATGATACCACAATTTTGTGGACGGATTAGAGCATTAATGTTCACAACAACTCGTATATCTAATGACATCAAAAGAATCAAACAGTGTGCGACTGAAACTTCTTAACCCCCAATATCAGCAAAACTAACCTATTAACATTTAAATATGATATTTATAACCTAAGGCTAGATGATGATATGTAGCATAATTCGTCAGCGCTTAAGTATCTGGGCTAGCATATTGATGTAAAACTTAAGTTGTATGATCATATAACTACCCTCAGTATAAATAACATCAACGTGTGTGTTACGCTTATAATTTGGGGATTTATGTGGCTCGGTAGTTATTCCTAGTGAACTCTAGTTTAAGATACGGTGCATCGTTTTGGGGACATACCACTCAGCATCTAGTACAGTCAGTATTTATACTACAGAAGCCAGCCGTAAGATGTCTATACAAGTTGATACCAAGGGACCATTGTAGAGCATTTTTCATAGGGGAGAAAATTTTAGCACTTTGCGTCATAAATCTGGAGACTGCGTCACTCGTCCATATAAAATATAAAAATGTGTCAAATGGAAATGGTTACTACACCTGCAATGCTGATAGATTACGATTCCTGACACGATTGAAATACGAAAGTCTTAAAATTTATAATCACCTAAAGTGCGAGACTCCAAAGAAGATCCGAAGGGTTGATGTATAAAAAGTTTTCGAGTCCTTTTAAATCAGGAGCGGATAGTGTGGAATCTAAACAGCAAAAACAATGTATATTAAGTAAAAGGAGAAGCATATTGAAGCAATTTATTGACAGTTGCTTTATGAACAATTTTTGAGCGTATAGCAAAAAAATTATGTTGATATTTTTGAGGTTGGTGTCTTCGATTGTAATGATTCTATGCCTTCGAAATCGCTGACTTTCCTAAAAAAGATCCTCCCGTGATGATTAAATGGCCTATAATTGTTTCAATTTATCCATCTACTTTCTAGTATTTCTCCTCAATACGATGTACGTGTTTAACATGGTTCGCTGGTGTTATGCTCTCGTATATACTTTTTCACTGCTGCCCATGCGAGTTCAATAGGGTTCAGATCGCATATATACAGAGGTAGCCTTATGGCGATCCCGACTACGTAAAAGAGGCCAATTTTATAGTTGTTCTTCTGTAAGCTTATGGGCTAAGATTACTTCATATATAATTGAAATTTTCTCCATGTAAGATCAAATTTGAGATTTTGCGTCTGAAGCCAAGAGAGCAGATGAGACTTTGTAGAGTATTTTTAGTTGGTACTTCATCTGGTACATGAGAATGACAAGAGGCATTATCCTCCAATACCACGACTGATTCTCGAGAAATTTTAGGTAAGTAGTAACTTTTCTATAAGCCATTTTTCAAAATTATCCAACATGATGTTAGTCGAAAGAACGAAAAATGAAAGCGGCGCGGCGCCTGGAACAATGCCGGCTTCTGAACCAGCATGCACCACAATTAGCCAGCCGGCTGCTAAAGCGGATTCCGTGAATTACACCAGTATTATTTTCGCTTTACAAACATTAGTTCACTATTATTGCATTATATACCCAGGTCTCGTCTAGATACACAATATTAGGTACGCCCTTCTTGCCTGTACTGTCTTATAGTTGAAAGATACTTTAATCGTTAGTGAAAAACATTAGGGCTGTCAATGAGCAATTTTCGTTATTTTGACACTTGCACCAAATAAATCCCTTCGATCGGAAAAGCCGATTTAAGATTTTTTACCCGTATCGAAAATCTATTTTGTCCATTATAGCGGGAAGTAGTGTTTTGCAGGTATGAAGTTTTCTAAATTTAAGTAAATATCTTCAATTGTTCGTCAAATTACGTTAAAATCATCATCATCTATTTTATTTTTATATGATTATCGCGTTTCGGTCACTTTGTTCTTTTCAATTTTTTTTAATACTATTTTTGGAAACACCGGTGTAAAATACAGCCAATTCTATTCTATGTTCAATGAGAATTTATATACATTTATTTTCTGCTTCTCTATCACAGACAAAAATAGATAAATATTGTTTTTATGGTGCTGCATTTTTAAATAACGTCATTGCCTTTATATACATTTTTACTGAATACTACATATAGAGTTTATTTTGATATATCTGTCGCTTTGTTACGAGAATTTATTCTTTATGAAATAAAGCATTTTTTAATTGCATTGAATTTGAATTTAAATATCTTTGGAAAAATTCAAACGATTAACACAGAAAAATGCATTTTTTTAATAATTTTGGTGACATTACATAATTGTAATTTTAAGGAGCCGGCGATGATTTAAAAGGACAACTATTCACCTAGCGCTTTATTTCAAATTATAGCCGATTGATCACGCCTTAATCTCACCTGTTATATTGCCTCTAATGAAAATTGGTCCAGAAGGAGGATGTTTTTGAAGAAACACAACTTCTCCTTTTATATCGCCTTCTTCTTCACTGGTAAGTACCGCTATAGCAGCTTGTTGTCTTATATCCTACGTGACATAAAAATTGTGTAAACAAATAAAATATATAAATGATGGCGATGATAAGAAAAATATTGAAACATAAGGATCAGGCTTGCACTTAAGGAAAATGGCTTTCGG
>JAEQML010072918.1:0-15235 GCA_016904865.1 Pissodes strobi
GTTTCAATTAGTCAATTAAAAATAAAATTCGTCGCGGGAATTCTGATGGACAGAGTTATTTTTATGTATTTCCTAAATCTAGTGGGAAAAGACGGGTGAATAGATGCTTCGCAACTAGCAACGTTGTCAACTATTTTTATGTGTTTTTTTTTTGTAACTAGGTTATCTATCTAGCCAGGCTTAGGTCACATTAAGTTGCAAATTTATTCTCCCCACAGATATTTCTTACTAATTTCAAAATTTGGTTAATTATCCTCTTTTTTATCTTTTCTCATTTTGTAGTGTTGTTTTGCGATTTGAACCAAATGCGTAACATAAGCTTATAGACCAATAGACAGGTGCAATAAAAAAGTCGCGAAAAGTGTGTATTTTGGTGCCCCAAATGAAATTCTGAAGTGTGCGGAAAAAACAATTTTCCGCCGGCGCTGTCATCTTGGAAAAATGCGTAAAATGGCAACAAAATGGTTTAATTTCAAAACAACTCGGCTATTTTGCATTTTATTACAAAAATATTTCCTGTGAAGAAGAAATATAATACAATTATCTACAATTTGTGTTATGTAAATTTTATCGTACCATCAACTGCTTCGATGTGGTAGTCCTATGAAATTACAAAATTTTTATGCCCAGCTTCAAAACGTGGGTTTTAACGTTTATGTTAAATTTATTATATATTTATGTTATGCGGTATCATTGTTACAACACTTACTTCAATCAGTAGTAATTTTGTAATCAGTTGTTTCTGTTTTGTTTTGATACTTTTAATTATTTCCACACCACCCTTGAGGTTGTTTAAAATTCGCCTTTTTTTAACGTGGTGTCCCCTGAGGGGGACAGTAGCCATAATGGGTTCAGTGTCGCACTCTTGTGACTTAACTTCTTCATTAGCAAGGTCAGTGTCACTCAGCAGCGTTTTAGCTGGCGATGTTTCATTGCCCTTATCGGAATCTTGGAGTCCCTTTGATGAATTTTTACATGATTTTACATTTTTTTATATGAAACAATGTAAACATAATACACAATGTAAGCGACCTGTTTTACTTCTTTTCCATCCAGAGTCAAAAGGATTATTCTCAATCCAACGCCACCGCTGAACTTGATGGTGCGCTCTTAATGAATGTTGCCGTGCAGCAGCAGATGTTGGTGACAGCGAGGCAATATTAAATTTATTTTTTGTTAAGCATCTACCGAAAGAGATTCTTTCGTTTGTAGTATGGCCGTAAAATGCAAGAAATAAATGCAGGAGATCAGAAATATCATCCTGTTCAGTGTTTTCGTGCGTAAACTTCTGAATATAGTCATTTAAATGCATGCTTTTTTTACCAAACTTTTAAAAACTTCAGCTTTCCATGCCCAAACAAGTTTGATGTCGTACCACAGCCGCTGCCCGCAAAAAGAATGGAGGAAGAGTATGGTATCTTCTAATACTTTTCTGTCTTGTAGACTGCGAGAAGAATAAAGCCCTTGTAAAGTGGCTCCTTTTCCTGGATTCAGAAAGTAAATATTTTCGTGGAATGTACCTAAAGCTGCTAAAAGACCCAGAAGATCTACATCTTTGCCAACAATCACTGCACTTGCGAACAAGATTATATTTCAATAGCAGTATTAATAATAGGTGTGTTTGCATCTTCAGTCGCCTGTTTAACCTGGTAATTCGCGTCTATTAATTTTTCAACATAGGCAGAAACCGAGATTTATTTTTCTCATAAGACAAAACCTTTTCGTTTATAATGCAATGTCTCTGGAAGAGAAGCAATGGGTCACTGGGGATAAGTTGATACTCGAATTACCAGCATCAAGCGGAAGAACTTTGTCTTTGCGTGTTAATTTAATGTCCAATTTCGAATGCTATACCACAATTAACATTTTCAACCCCGAAGACTCCGGTGTTGATAGACATCAGTTCAGAAAGCTCTGGAAGATGATGATGTTGAGAAAACCACAGCGCAAGCTTGTTCACGTCATCATTATCACGAGCAACCCGCGTGTTGTTCCGAAGACTCGAAAGAAACAACACAGAAATGTTCAATACTATCGCAAATGTTCTACATAGCTATAAATCCTAGGATCTGGGTTGATAAAATACTGCCCCGGCCATGTATTAGTAGGTAGTCCTCCAGAGCATTTCATCGTTCTTATTGTGAAAGTACATCCACACCACGGTACACTATGGATTTTAATTAAACCAATAGGAATTCACAAAAGTGGCAGTTAATGGCCGGAGCGAGATGCAATTTATGAAATTTGAAAAAATTAAAAAATAAAGCCAGTAACTTTTTCTGCTAGATTAGAACTGATTTTGGGAATGCCTTGGGTTAGTTTTGGTTAGTTCTAGTTAGTTTTAGTTGGTTGCGTCCCCGAAGCCAGCGGAGGGTCATGAGTTTTCCCTCGCTGATCTAGCTCCGCCTATTAACAGTCACTTTTGTGAATTCTTATTGGTTTAATTAAGATCCATAAGAGGACCGTGGCGTGGATGTACTTTTGTGTTCTTATTAGGATTTGTGCGATGTTCATATCCAACCAGATTCCAGACCAAAACATGTTGGTACAAACCCATCGTACTCAGCGGGAATCATTTTGTCTTCTAAACGATACATCTGTTTCAGATATAAATGAGCACTTTTAGCACAATGAATGTATTCAGCGCCAGGGTATCGTTCTACGAACAGTTGCAAGATGTAATTTCCGAATAAGGTTTAATAAATGCACTTTCTGAAGGTGGGAATAAAAATGTTCAAATTTCATAGATGTCTATCACCAAAGCTATTAGTCGCACAAAAAACATTATAGAACATAAGTCATAGATAAATGCGTTGTCTTCCTTTTTGATAATAAATATTTTTGCTGTTTAACGCAAAATAGTTGAGATATTTCGAAAAAAAAAAGGATTTTGACGCAATTTTTTTTTCAAAATGGAGGTGGCGGCGCCTGTGAAAAATTACTTTATCCGCACTCTTCAGGATTTAATTTGTGACACCAAAATAAACATTTTGCGTAATATTTTAAAACTTCCGCACTTATTCCGAACACCCAACACTTATCGACTGACCTATTAGGGCTCTTCTCTTTCCCGAGCAACTGAGGAACATTAGCCAATTAAACGCTTACACTTTGTAAAGAAATGTAGGTTTCTAAAATAACGATTTGAACTTAATAAAGTTCTAGATCATATAGTTTTATATTATCATTCCATAAACATCTAAAACGATGAAAAGCTTATATGAATCTTTTGCTGGATTTTTTTTTACTAAGATTTTGTATAGGCTACGTTGTAAGCTAGGTTAAGGATTAGTTGGGGCATCAGTCGATTTTCGGTTTTCGAAAAATTATTGTCAAAAGTCTGTGCAAAATCTCGGAAAACCCGATAAATTCCTCAAATACGTGAGGCTAGAGGTTAAATGGAATGGGCAGTCCTGTCCAGTTTTCTGAGGATCGGCTATAGCACCTTGAAATGGGAAAGCAAGCTGTCAAGAAGTGCTTCTGACCTCTTAGTCATCCAGATGAGAACAACTTTTGTCCCCTGCTGAGAGCCACTTTTGTGGATTTTGCGTTTCGAAACGGAAATAAATACCTGTCATATTTTCCGAAGTAAATTGGCAACATTAGTGACTAGACTGAAACCCGCTACCTGTGAATTTTCTTAAACCGTTTATTTGTGATTTCTGTGTGGTTGGCAGTGTATTTGTTTCAGCCGTACTCTAATATGAATATGAAGGACGAAAAGCTATTGTATTAGTAGAAAAATATGCCGAGTTATATGATCATGCTGATAAAAACTATGCCAGCCAGCAAAGAAAAGACAATTGCTGGTTGGAAATAATTCAAAGAGAAGAGCTAGCAAAAAGATGTCATCTGCGGGGCTCATGCAGGATTGCGTACCAAAAAATGCAACTTATATTCGATGACCTCATCCTCGAACGGGCTACGAATTGACGGGAGCCCGATCGCCTAATGCGAATCATTTTGTAAAGACCGTGATCAGCTGAGCCCAGAACGGAGCGTGATGTGACGAGACCGCGACCGCCTAATTCGTTCTCTCCTTAATAGTTAGTTTGAAAATAAAATCGCTTAGACCAGTCGATTTTTATTTCGAGAGGAAAATCTTTGGGAATATTTTCAACTTTGTCACTTCCACCGTTTTGGCGGGGTGAGATACAACCTTTAAATCTGAAATTGGATTAGGGGTCAGGCGATACCTGATCTTTTTTCACCGCTTCCCACGTTTTTAATTTAATATGGTAGATATCGAGAAAAGACGTTTTAAACTTAACACCAAGCCAATATGAAGTAACTTAGATTTTACCAATTTTTAACCGAAATTCTTTTAGTGATGCTATTTTTGGAAAAAGGATTTTTTTTAAACTTCTTTAAGTTTTTGACCTTGAAATAGTGAAAGGAAATTACATTCAAAATTTGTCTACTATTTTACTAACCAACTTTACTTTCACTTCGTTGTCAGTCTTGTTGTGATGTGTGAGTCAGTTGGTGTTGTGGGCATTGAAATCTCCCAGAACGAGTATTCCTGAATTGAGGTGATCGACCTGTATTGACTCAACAGTGGTAAATAGTGTAAAAAAGCTTTTGTAGGCTCAATCGCTCGGATAGCGAGAGAGACAACGTATGAACTTGGTTAATCCCTTGGCAACATGACGTCAAGATTGTTCGATTGGAGCGTTTCTTCACGGTGGCACAAAAGGGCACTTCGGACTAAAAGGCATATTCCGAACTTATGTCTAAATGGGGAGTGTAAGTCGTAACCAGGATAGGGGTAATTTGCTGTTGTTGTTGTAGAGCGTACTTGTGTTTCTGTAAGGGTTAGAATATGTGGTCTATTTGTTTGCAGATGTTGGTCTACCAAATTAATGTTTGTATTTAGGCCTCTTATGTAGCAGAAATCTATTCTAAATTGGTTCGGTATCTTTGCTGTCTCTGGAATGGTGAATGAAGGGCCTCAGGACCACCCGGTACACGGAGGTTCGGGGCGTCTATCTCCGGAATATTTTGATGCAGGAAATGCTATCGTGTCCATATATTCCTACTGTGGAACCCGGAGCTACCAGCGCGTAAGCGGAACGTGATTCGGAAAAACCACTGAGCACTTCCCAGTTCTGGTGGGGTGGTCCTTCACCATACATCTAACTCATACCCGTTTTGGGTTTCTCAAAAAGTTGAATACACTTAGTAATGGAGACGTCACTGCTGCGGCTCAAAAGGCAGAAAAAAACAATGATATAGATGATCAATTGGGAAATGAAATGATCCTGTTCAAGTTTTGTTACCATGGGTTAAAAAAATGGCACGAAAATTAAAAAGTCATTATAGTCAGGAGAGGGGGATTTATAAACGAATCTTAGAAAATAACTTAATGGTTGTTTTTGTAATAGCTGCTGAGATTTCCGTAAGAATATACCTGTCACAGACAGCAGGAGGAAGGTTATTTTCGAAAATTGAAGTTGATCAAAAACAGGCTTCAAACCAATGCTTTAGTTTCACTTAACAATGAAAGTGAAATTAAGACAACAAACTTATGAAGATACAAGTAGTTTTATTAACACGAAGTGTAGGCGTTGACTAATTAGATTATGTATGTGACACTACCGCTTTAGTTAAATCGTTTAGAAAAGTTCTATATTTGAAACGATTAATTAAGGTATATTGCCTTAATGACGTTTAGTTCTTTTAATTTTGAATTAATCAAATTCCAAATGCTGTATAGGTACTGAAACGGACCAAACCGGGGTCAATATTTTTGAAATTAGTAGTAGTATTTTTTTATGATTTTAATTTATGGCATTTTTCCAAAATCTATATTTTAAAATTAGGGGAGAGTGAAAAGTGTCAGGCCAGGCTCAAATGATTCCTTACAAAAAAAAGGGAAAACCCAGCAAGATAAATAATTTTCAGTAAAATAGATTTAAATATACATATATTATAATATGCATATAATATAATAATATTCCAATGGTAAATTATAACGGGGCTTAAACAAGCAAAATCACGGGCTTACAATGCGCTCGCTACAACCACTTAAAATTCTTGCGGTTTGATAAGAGAATTAGGTTCCTATATTACCACGCAATAAGGGTGAAGATACCCTAAGTCAAGTAAAAGGCAAGGGGAGATGCGTGACGTTGGCTGGATACAGGGGAAAGCTCCATATAAAAAGCCAGCCGACAGCATTGAAATTTATTCTAAAAATTATTCTTTTAAAAGTACGAACGAAACTCTGCTCGATCGCTAAATAATTTCTTGAACTGGAAAATTCTAAAGTTAAATTAATTAAAGGGGAATGTTGATTATTGATATTTTCTCAATGGGGCGTGTGTATCTACAGCTTCCGAACATGACTGTGTCCGGTGCTGGATTGCAAGTCTGTGGGAGAAAATATTTAATAACAATATTAGGGGAATTTAAATTTAATTCAAAATAAAAAAATCAATTTAACATATTTAATGATGATATTGAACTTTCCGATAGAGTATTGCAATTTTTATAGCGTCCGAACTTCTGATGGTGTACGGTGCTTGTTTTGCAAGACCTTGGCGAAAATTACGTACTTCGAGTGCATGCACCTCGTCACGAAAAAAGCAGAAAATTCAGCATGGCTGACAAAGGAGCAAAAGAAATAAGCCAAGTGGCCAAAGAAGAGAATAGAAAGGAGAGAACAAGGAAAGATAGTGATCCTAGGCAGGTAACCCAGCTAAGTGAACAATTACACACCCAACCACACTCAAAAATAAACACAACACATTTATCACTTAACTTAGAATCAGCCAGGGAAATGGCAAAACACACCGCCAAAGACAACCAACTTGAACAACAACAGACACACATACGCAGACTCGAAGAACATAACCAACAATTACAAGACGAAAACGAGGAACTTACTGAAAGAATAGTACAACTCAAAAAAGACCCAGACAAAGCTAACAAAACAATAGAAAACATACACTCAAATCAAGACAAATACCAAGAAACACTAATGGACACACTACACGTAATTCACAAAAACACTGAAAACATGCAACACTAGGACACACACTCACATATCACAATCGCCCCCCCCCCTCAGTCGCAGCCGCCCCCATGGAAGAAGAAATGGATACCATTTCTGACTCCGAACAGCCACCATCAAAGGAGAGAGAATTTCCGCCACTCAAACGGCTAGGGCACAAAGCCCTCCAGAAATCCAAACCCATACGCCAACCCCTAGGCGAAATATTCCAAGATCGACAAATGTGACTACACAGGAGTCGATCAACAAACATCTGGGGTAGCCCCCTAGCCAGCCCTCCAGCCTCAGAGCCTCCGAAAACTGCCAAAAAATCCGATGTGGTGCCCATAATCATCACATGTCCAGAGCACTGGGTAAAAATACATCAAGACATGACGTACTCGAAAACGAATTTCAGAGACGTCAAGAAATCCAGGCTGGGGACCCAAATCACCCCTGCCACCCCAGGTGATCACAGAAGGTTCACCACTTACTTGACCAACAAAAAATACCCATATCACTCTTATTTCCTATGAGGATAGGAAACTAAACCTCATAATAAAGTGTCTCGACCCTCTCATCCCTATGTCGGACATTAAGGACGATCTCACTGCCAAGGACTATTCCCCCCAAGAAATGTTCTGGCTAAAAACCGGAGCAAGGAGAAACATCACCACAGAACTCCTAAAAGCCCTAGTTCCCCAAAGCGACAGTAACATCCTCAACGAAACTCGTATAAACTACATGCCAGTAGTTGTCGAGATTCAAAGAGGCAGCCAGCATCGTGTGCACAATCAGTGCCACAGGTGCCAACAATTTGGTCACTCTATCACAAACTGCCACGCAGCCCCAGTATGCCACAAATGCGCTAGCAACCATTACTATAGGGACTGTAGCATGCCTGAAAAACCCCAATAACAAACAAAAACGACCCATCACACAGACACGACCAGTGAACAGTAACATCACCTACGACCAACTGGCAAAACCAATCACTCAAAACACTACACAAAAATCTAGCACTAACACTAACGCTAAAACACAAACACACAAAACAACAACAACTTTGCACTGCTGACTATGTCCGAGGAGGAGATAACAGCAAAAATAAACACTATAACCACACTAACCCAGAATAACCCAACATTGAGATTATGCGCTAATCTTAATGGCTAATACACCTACTCACCTATTCTTGATCAGTTGGAACGCGAATTCCCTCTATCCCAAGAGATACGAGTTTGCGGAATATCTGATTGAGAATAACATAGACATAGCGCTAGTACAAGAAACTTACCTACGCCCACGCACGCATTTACACGTACAAAACTATACAATATATAGAAATGATAGACCGGACCGCGTGGGAGGTGGTACGGCCATTTTTATAAAAAACATCACACTTGACACTATACGCACACCACAATCTGAGATACTCGAGGTAAGCAGTATCAAAGTCAGTCTAACTAACGGCGATATTGTGGTACACTCGGTATATAGTCCACCACGAAATAAACTAACACACGCAGAAATAGAAAAACTATTCGATTACACATACCCGGTCTTAGCGGCCGGGGACTACAACGCAAAACACAGGACCTGGGGATGGAGAACCACGAATGGTGAATCAGCCGACATACTAGACATTGCCATTACACAAAACATTCCACACAATGTTGTGATAGACAATCTGGAGGGTTTATCTGCCTCAGATCATTCTCCGATTGGCATCACAATAAACAACATACACGAAAACGCACGAGTATACACGCAAACATTCATTCACTGGAACATTTTCAAAAAACACTTAACAGATAACATACAACAAATACCACACATAAACTCTAAGGCGGAGCTAGACAACCAAGTTGTAAGCTTCACCGAAGAGTTATAAGAGTTAAACACAGCAAAGAAAACAGTACACACAAGACAAAACAACCCATATACACTACCAGAAAAGATAAAGCAAAACATAAGACTGAGAAACAGACTGAAAAGACGAGCCAAACTAACAGGCAACGCACAACTCAACAGTCAAGGAAACAGACTAACAAACACCATAAAAACGGACATAAAAACCACAAAAACAATAAATGGACGGAATACCTAACAACACTAAACATACAAAACAACTCTCTATGGAGAATAACTAAAACGATGCAACATGAAGGCAAGATTATATATCCGGCGATCCATGGCTTGAGGGGCATGGCGTACTCCAGCGAAGCGAAGACCGAGGCCTTCGCAGACTCGCTGGAGTCCCAATTCACTTTGGGAGATGGAGCGCAGGATATTGATCACGATGCGGCCATCGGCCATACAGAGCAATCATGACCGAAACCAACGAACAGCCAGAACACGAAACACAACAAACAAACACCGACGAAGTTGCGCAATTAATTGCACAACTAAACCCAAAAAAGGCTCCAGGACTACCTTGAGCAAGCTAACAGAACGCCTCATACTAAGCAGATTAAACACTCACATAACAGAACACAATCTAATCCCAAATGAACAATTTGGGTTTCGAAAAAAAAAACACAGCACGGAGCTCCAGCTTGCCAGACTCGTTGAGGATGCGACTAGAGGACTGCAAAGGCGGGCATCAACCGCAGTTGTAGCCCTCGACATCGAAAAAGCCTTCGACAAAGTGTGGCATGAGGGACTCATTCACAAACTATACACACAACATAACCTGCCACTACCCATAACACAACTCATTGCTCCCTTCTTAAAACAAAGAGCATTCGTCACCCAAATAAACTGTGAACTATCAACCACAAGACACATGGCAGCGGGAGTACCCCAGCGCTCCCCGCTATCCCCAACATTATACTCGCTATTCGCAGCGGATGTACCCAGACACCCACACGTACAACTCTCAATATATGCAGATGACATCTGCATATATTCGACACTCAAAAACACAGCAATACTCAAGATACATGTACAACAACACCTAAATTCCATAGACGACTGGGCAGAAATTTGGAACATCAAAATTAATAACGATAAAACACAGTCAATGCTCATTAGCAATAAACGTGGATTACCTGCAAATTTAAACCTAGGAAACACCGAGATAAGGTGGAACAAAACTCTCAAATATCTAGGGATAACCCTAGACAGCAAACTTTCATTTAATCAACACATTCAAAACAAAATTAACATAGGCATTGCGGCAAAGCAAGCCTTCTATTCTTTAATTAACAGAAATAGTTCAATATCAATCAAAAACAAACTGCTACTCTACAAGCAAGTTATCAAGCCCAAAGTCCTCTACGGAGCTATTGCATACATACACACAAGCAAAACAAACCAGAAAAAACCACAAGTTTTCGAAAACAAACCACTTAGACAAATCACAAATGCACCTTGGTACATTCGCAACACTAACATACACGCCGACCTAAAAGTCGAAACAATTCATGAACACCTAACAAACAGACATGGTAGATTCTTGGAACAAGTACTCACTCACACAAATCCACTAATAACTTCACTTTTTGACGGGGAAGACCGGCCAAGAAGAGCAAGGCTCAAAAGCCTACTAGAACCACCGTAAGAGGGCCACCATAAATACACAAAAATACATAAAAATAAAAATTATAAAAAAAATCATACTAACACTTACTAACCCATTAAAAACTGTAGCTAAATACTACAGAAAAAAAACCCAAAAATATCTAACCCACTAACACACACTCCAAAACATCATATCACAAACACAACATCCTGCCTAGAATCATCAAGAACAACAGGAGGCCAACTCGCCAATGAAGGATGATGTAAGAGTGACAAGAGTCACTAGCATCAATGGAAGATGGCGAAATTTTAGAGGAGAGTCCCACACTACCCTCAACCGAGGGTGTGCATAAGAGAGCATTTTTACACCTCAACAAAAAAAAATTGGCGGAAATTCAATACGAGCTACATTGTTGTTGCATTTTTTTTATGGTATTTTGGTGCGTTTAAACGTCTAACCTAATATAGTGGTGTACGATGTTGACAATCTAAAGTTCCATGGAGTAATGCACTAACAATTTCAGAATTCTGACATATTTGTTAATGAGGAGTAAAAGAAGATCCTAACGTCGAACCTTATATAACGGTGTACGATGTGGGGATTGACTGATATTACCATTGACAAATTGAGAATGCTGGAAGGTTCACGGGGGGTCTCAATTTTATTGATATGGAATTTTCCTGTTCCAAGATTATTCTAAAAATAATTCTTTTAAAGGGTTCACCTGCGAAACTCCATAAATCAACAAACAGCAAATATGAATACTCGGGGAACGGCTAAGAGGGCTGGGGGAGAAAAATCAGTTAACCAAATTCTTCCAGGTAAGCGCAATTACACGAAAATGGGAAGATGAATTATATCAAGAAAAAAATGGGTTCTATAAATTTTGGTCACATTTAATGCTATCCTGGTCATACTAACTCTGGTCCCAAATAAACCCTTAAATTTAGAAATTAAATTAAAACAATTAAAAAAGTCTAGACAGAAATAATCGATCGAAAGTTCAAATGTTTTCCGAATTTCACAGCTGTTAAATCGATCACTAGCACTTGTTTAATTCTTGTAGTCAAGTTAAGGACATCCGGTGAATTAGAGGCAATGGGCACGATGATTTTTGGAACCGGTCAAAATACTGTGAGATAAGTGAAATTTTTTATCACTTCTACTTTTATCGGAAGATAAAAAAAAATAACTGAGATATGCATCGAATTCCGTAGTAGAAAAAGTACTAAATTGTAAATAAATAAGGAAGTAAAGTCATTCTTGGATGAAAATTGTGTATGAAAAGAAGACAAGCCTTTCGTTCATTTCACCCAAACTACTGCATGAAATTAAAAAAAAAACTGGGAAGGAAATCAAAATGGATGGCATTTGAAATGAGGCCTCAATTGACGCCTAAGCAGATTTAAGCTTTAACGGTTGAATCTCACACCGCCGGCGCCGAGGGGGTAGAAGTGACAAGATTGAAAATATGAGCAAAATATTTCCCTCTCGAAATAAAAATCGCCGGGTCCGAGCGATTTTTTTTCAAACTATTACCCATCGGCCTTGTTTCATTTTCATTGCCCCAATCGGACCATGGTAACTTTGAAAGCAATTTAAGAAAAGAAAAGGTTTGTACAGAGAATCAAAATAACTTAAAAAACGGTACCACTTGATCCACTTTCCCAAATTCTGCAGTGTCACTCGCCCAATATTCCAAAAATCTCCACCTCCTAAACAAAATCGACGTGTCCGAGGATTTTTCCAAAAACTTACATTAAGTACACGAAATGGTCTCTGTTTCGTTTTCATTGACCTAACTTGTATTATTATCTAACATGGATTCACGCAAATAGATCTCACACTCAAAAATGCCGCCATAAATAACCATTAATTTCGTCATTTATTGTAAGTCTGCTAGCCCCATAGTCTAGCAAAAGGTCTCGTCTAAGCCGTGTATGAGTGTATAACCCCCATATATTTTTAGAGCAGCAATTGAGCACATTAACCCAGTTTCGCAACGGTCACGTACGCTGAACGCGCCATCAGAACATGTTGGGCTCAAGGGGGTAAAGAAGTATAAAATATTAGAGGTTGGTCCATTTAAGACAAGACATAAAAGACCTCAAAATAATAAACTTTCATGGCCGTTGGCAAAGAATTGGAAAATTTTGCTACAGCGTAAATTTTGTTGAAACTTATTTCAGTTGATTCTGGCAAAGTTTGCAGCATTCGTAAAGCATGATTAATACTTGTAATTGTGCGGTTAATTAATAGTAAAATTTGAGATTACTATTTTAAAATCCTTTCGCTAATTTAGTTATATTACTACACAGAGTTTCCTTCCAGTAGAAAACATAAAGCGCTTCCAAATCTAGCTTGGACATTTTTTATTAAAAAGTGAGACATTTATAGATTGTTATAAATGTGTCATTTCTATAATAGTATATTGTGTAACTAGGAGGAAAAGCAAAACATTCCTGGACGACTGTGGTAGTTGCTGGACGAGGCGCAGCCGAGGCCAGCAACACAGGAGTCCAGGAATGTGCTTTTCCTACGAGTTGCACATCTATTTTTTAACCGATCGAAATTAATTAGAATACGTACTTATATAAATAGAGCCAAATATTACTGTAAATAAAAACGGTGTTTTAAATTTAAACTCAACATAATATCAAGTTTTGAATCGAGCGAGCTTGAATTTTATTACGTAGCTACGGAAACTACAGCTAAATGTTACGTTTGATAGACGTCAGATCTGACAAACAAGGCGTTTGAATATGACAGAAATGTTACATTCCCGGCCTAGGACGGGAATGTTATATCCCCGGACTGTTATTTTCTATTCTTGTACAGTTATTGCATGTTGCCAAGCAACGAATACAATATACTGGAATCATGACTTTTGCGGCGAGAAAACACGCCGGAAAGGTGCCGTTTTTCGTCCGATCGGATAAAAACCAATATATATTACAAATTGCTACAAATGCAAAGAAAATTATTGAATTCCACATGTCGGTTTTTTTTTAATTTTGTGACATCAAACAAAAAGTTGTTGCGTCAACATTTCGGACTAAAAGATTTAATTTTAGGCTTTCGGTATGACGTCAGAAAGGTATAAAAGACGTATTTCTTAGATCATAAAACAACAAAACAAAAAAGTAATTGCTAGTATTAATTTAAAAAGTGATGGTGGAATCATGAACTACGTCCAGTAATGACTTAATGTACAAGTCAGCAGCAAGTTCATTGATTGGTGGAAAAAAATAATAACTGTTGGCACTGAAAACGAAGGAAATGCGATGTAAAAACCACAGATCTTCTGAGTCTGAAAAATTAGTACCATAGATAATAATAGATGTAGATATGTTCTATATTGTTGTGGATGATTCATGTTTATCTTACAACTGCTTGCCTTTGGCTCCACATGTGTGAAAAATAGAGCCTCTTTGGCTCTGGCTCCAGGTTGTAAACAGCACAAGTGCTAGTTTAGTGCTCCTAACGAAGCTGAAAAAACGTAAATGAAACTGGAAAACGGTCGACGTTTCGAGAAAAAAATCTGTCCCTGTCGTTCGCAGTTGGTGTGAAACTTAAAATCATTGATTTAGAAAAAATAGCGGTTGTTAATAAATGCAAAAAAAACAGCATTATAACAAACTGCTAAACAAGACCATGTTGTGGAGAGCAAAAGCTAAGATGGAAGAAAAAAAACATATATTTACAGACAACAGCTATAAAAATCTTTGATTATTTACAAGGCTAGCGGGTAATAATTAAAAATATATTCCCTCAAAATTCTCATTCTTTTTAGCTGTACACCAGGAATTTCCATTAAATATTTCTTTTTTCTTTCATTTGAAACCAATTATTTTGCAGGGCAGAAATAGAATATGGAAAACATCCCGACAATTAGTTTATTTATTTTTTAATAAATTATGTATTGTAACATATTCTTTTTAGAATACATACTGCACAATTTTTGCCTTATTTTATTTTTTAAACAATGTTATCTTCGTTTTGCATGTCTACGTTTCCTCGCCATATTCTTTGAAAACTTTCGTTGTAACTTCTATTTGTTTGAGTTTCGTCAGTGTGCAAATTTCACTTTTAGTGCACTTGGTTCTCTATTTAAAACATGCTTTCGTTTATTTGCACTTTTTCTAATTCGAAAAAGGTCTTTTAAAATGAGCGGCTGTGCTAGTTTATTATAGTCCAACATATTTTAATTATGTTTGATATAAAAATGTAACGATGACATGATTTACCAAACCTTAGCGAGAACATTTACACATTAAGAAATGTCGTGATGTTATATATCTTTAGCGTGAGAGATAGATTATACGCTTATTTTAATTTACTCGTGAATTTGAAATACTTTTAGTTTTGGCAGGGCTTAACATCAGGAGAGAGTTAAAGATTTATTATTGAAAATCTAAATTACAAATGTAAACGAAATATACGATATCAGCATAAATATTAAATAAGCAGAGCTCTCTACCTAGGGTTGTGTAACTAAACGCGGACCGAAGAATACTAACTTTTTTTTTACGTTAAGACCGAAAATAGGCTTGCTTGAATATGACAGAAATGTTACATTCCCGGCCTAGGACGGGAATGTTATATCCCCGGACTGTTATTTTCTATTCTTGTACAGTTATTGCATGTTGCCAAGCAACGAATACAATATACTGGAATCATGACTTTTGCGGCGAGAAAACACGCCGGAAAGGTGC
>JAEQML010072919.1:0-15235 GCA_016904865.1 Pissodes strobi
TGAAATTCCCCACGTTTTGGGGAATTCCCCACAGATTGGCAACCCTGTCTACGTAACCACCGACCTCCATGGTCGGTGTACGTAACATATGTTAACTCGACCGAGAACGAAGCGGAAGTCATGATTAGGGATTATAGGTTATCCGCGTGCAAGCGTACAGCAATAGGGGCAAATTTTCGATACGATACCGTGCATGCGCAATGGCGAAACAAGAATAATAGGTATTATTAAGGTATTATTATGGCTTTGCGTGGGCCTCCGCTCGCTTCGGGGGCGCAATCAACAAGAACTAACCCAAAATTAAGAAAAAAGGCAAATTAATAAAAAACAAACATAACC
Organism: Pissodes strobi; assembly: GCA_016904865.1. Lineage (NCBI taxonomy): Eukaryota > Metazoa > Arthropoda > Insecta > Coleoptera > Curculionidae > Pissodes > Pissodes strobi. Next base: position 340 of record JAEQML010072919.1, read on the forward strand.
TTAAGAAAAGGTAAACAAAGCATCTGTCGCGACCGACTGGAATCGAACCCGCAGCGCAGAAATGACAGGCAAATACTCTGTCTACTACACCACCGAGGCATTGAAGGAGTTAAAGACATGGATAATATAATCAAATCAAGACATGGATAATTCCGATATATCGGCAGAGTCTATAGATATTCTTAAACTGTGATTTCGGTATCGCATCGAAAATTTTACCCCTATGGCTAGACTTTAGATTAGGTAAGAGTAAGGATACCGCACACGACATTAAGATAATGTACTGAAATTGAAGCCTTTTCAGAGCGGCGGCCATTATTTATGTGGCAAACACATCTATTGTTGTGGCGGTGCTATTTTGCAGTTATTTTGTGAGTTTTTGAACAAAGAGAGATAAAAACTAAGATTCAAAATGGTAAATTGTTCGGCATATGGTTGCCAGAGTCGGAGTGAGAAGAAGGAACCTGGAATTTCATTTCACAGGTAATTATTGTCTGCTGACCTTGTAGTTTATTTGAATATTTCTTGTTTTAATAGTAATGCATAATGTACACATTGTGTTACCTCTGAGTATATCATGGTAGGGATGTTTATTTAATTATCGAGAGTAATTTGATACTCGATCTTGGATATTTTCAGTCATCAAATAATCAATAAAGCCATAAATCTTCTTCAGGAAGAGCCATTGAACAGAGGCGCAGGTAAAATATTTTTCATACTCTACCTATGGTTATATTATTTTAAGACTGAAAATTACTTTAACTTATTAATTATTATTTTTTACTTATAAATTCAATTAATTTATTGAAATTACCCAGTAATTTATGTGGCAGCTGGTAACAGGCTTTTTCCCATGTTATCTGTCCTCTTCTCTAATTGTCTAAGGGCTTGACGCTTTTATCCGCGTCGGTTTTTATTTTGGCAGTGTATATTCAACGTCACCTAGCTAGGTGGCGTTGTAATATTCGACCGCCGCAGCGTATTAAGATCCTTTACACAAGTAGAGCACAATGTAAAATTGACATCTCCTATTGGTCGATCCGCATGGCCCTCCGCTCGCTACGAGGGTTCAAGAAAAGGAAACTAACCAGGTGCTAACCCAAGACATATCCAAAATCAAGAAAAAAACTTTTTTAGAAATATAATCTTAAATAATAAAAAAAAAGCAACGGGGTTTGAACCCGGGCCGTCCAGGTGAGAACCAACCATCTAAACATCTCGACCACGGAGCTCTTGCCACAGACTGATTGCATCACGAAGACATATTGTAATACGAGATAGATCGACCAATAGGAGAGATCGATTTTTACATAGTGCTCTATTTGTGTAAAGGATCTTAAAATGTTTCGCCGCGGCTGCACGGTTTCCCGATAGATGCGTGGGTGCGGATGCGTCAGGCAAAACTGCAAATATTTTTTACGTTTTTTTCTTGATTTTGGGCATGCCTTGGGTTAGTTTCAGTTGGTTGCGCCCCCGACCCCGGAGGGTCATGCGCGAAGGGAAATGTTACAAAAACGCTATTTCTAAAATAAAAATCTGGCCGGTGCAATCGGCCCGATTTTTGGAGACGTCACTTCTGAAATCAAAATATGCCTTATTGCACCGACATTAGGAACATTTAATACCAATTTTTTATTAAAAATCGTTATATTTAAATGATTCTCATTTTTTTTGGAAAGAAAATAAAACAACAAAACGATTAAGACCAAAATGTTTCTAAAAAAACTATTATTAAGAGTTACCTTATCCCAACCAGACCCCAGCATTTAATTTGATAATTTTTAAAATGTATTACAATTTTTTGTTAAAGCATTTATTTAAGTTTTTCTCATAACGGTACAGTTTCCAAAAAAAAGTCAATAACATCTATTTATTTAAATCCAATCGAATTAAACCAACACTCAGATCTTCTTGTGCGTGCAAGGTAAGTCCAAATTCCTGCAAAGCTTCAGAACTTACAACACCCTGCTGCGTCAGTCCTGCTATTATCGCCTGATTTTCCTGATTGTTTTCACAAATATTGCGAATCGCTAGGATCACCCATTGCATTATAACTGAAATAGTTCGTTAAGAAATAATATATTCTACCCTACCTACTTATAAATCTTAATATATAGAGCGAAGAAAAATTAGGGACTAAAAAAATATTTTCCTACGACCACTTATGAAAATAAAACACACAGTTAACGTGGCTAGAAAGCGCTTTATATCGCACGCGTCGAAATCACACGTGTCGAAAAATAATTTCAACTTGAAGGTTGCTAATGCATGAATTTTTATCGTTGCTATTGGACGATTGCAAAGGAACTTTATTGGTGTGCTTTTTAAATAACAAAATAATATATAGAATTATAACGAGAGCATTTAATAAAAAATTGAATTATAATAACAAACACTAATAAGGAAAATTAAAAAACGGGTTCTATTGTGGCTCATATCTGTGGTTTCCACTAGGCCATAAACTCGATCCTTTTCATGAATTCGAATAGCTTTCTGGGGTGGATAGTTTTCAAATCTGCAAGTGTAATTCGAAAATTTCCAAACATCGTTTGTTTGGTTCTTTCCATTGCTGGACATTAGCAGAAAACATGCTCCATTTTTTCTTCGTCCTCCAAGCCCAAGCGGCATTCCTTCTTCGAAAAGCTTCATGTTGTTCATGAGGCTTTTTAGTCGATAATGGCCAGTGTACATGCAACTATACAGTGCACCTGCTGTCGGCTAAGTTGAAGAAGTTGTTTAGTTCTCACTTTTGATGGCAGATTCACTGCCATCTTTGAATGAGTTAGGCCCGGTAACTCTATCCATTTGTCTACAAATTGCTGTTAAGTCCGTCTGGAGAGGTCTTCTTTAGCTGTGTTATAAGCTATTCCCAGCACTAGTTCTGGTCCTATGAAGGCCGTTGTGGCCGCTTGCTTCGCAAGAGCATCCGCTCTTTCGTTGCCTTCATATCCTGTGTATCCACGTTTATTTCCTCTATCTAGTTTGGTGAGTAGTTCCTGGCAGTTCCATACTGCTCATGAACAACGGCTAGATTCAAGAGCTTTTAAAGCCGCTTGACTGTTCGAGAATATTTTGATTGACTTGTCTTTACAGTTTCTATCGATGAACCACGTGCAGTCATATAAATGTCTTTAACTTCAGCCTGAAAAATGGTTGCATGTTTGCCTAGGGAACACTTAAGCTCCGTTTTTATTCCCTGCAGCGGCTCCTGTACGATCATGGGTCTTGGAGGCGTCAGTAAACCAACTATTTTCTGTGGGTCTCATATGTTCGGAGTATTTTGCCCATTCGTCATAAGCATGGTAATAGTTAGTTTTGGCAGGCATAACATCTCATGGTAGGCCCAACACACTGTCCCGCTCATTAGCGTTTTTCAGCCTGTTGGCCACCATGATAATCGCCTGCGAATTGTTTATCTCCGCCTGTGTCAATCTATACGTAGCTCTTCTGGCCCCCCTATCCAGTACTATTTGGAGAGTTGGCAGATTTAATAATAATAATAAATATCCTTTATTGCCAACAAAATCACAAGAAACGTCATGAGAGATACAATCTTTAAAAGGCAATTTAGACTATCCTAGAAAAAAAGGTACTAACAGAAAAGTACAATTATTATATCCTATAAACTATAGACAATGCCGGTATGATGACTAGACAATCACAACTAAAATCCTAACTGAGGTACAATACATAATCACTAACAGATAAAACACATAAGCAAACTCATTTATTAGACCTAATTTACACAAAAGACTCAATCGGTTCACCCCAAAATCAAAGGTGTAAAAACACTTTTGTTTGACGTGAGGTACCACTGATGACTTCTTAAAACGTTGCATATTTGGAATAGACTTAATTTCATTGGGTAGTAAGCGTCTCCTAAAATGCCGAGACATGGGCAGGAATAGTCAATTCATTTCTGCTTCGCGTAGTTATATGCATTTCATCACCATAATTATCAAAGTTATGCGGAAAATAACTACGTGCGGCTTTTCAGTAAGGTCATTTGGTCAATGACCCAACTAATTCTAATTTAAGTTTGTTTTTCTTTACATTATCAGCGGATAATTATTTTTTAAAAAGTGCGAATGTATTTCATGCGAAAACTCCCCAATTTGTCCAGTTGATGCTGGATGCCCGGTCGTATTTTAAATTCACCTTATGGCTTTTTACGGCAATTAGAGAACCGAAACTAAGACGGAGCGCGTAGATACGCGTTTTCTAAGGAGTTAAAAAGAGACACATAGTTGACGAAATTGTCGACGGCCTGCCGGCCAATGATAGTGTTTTTGGCGCCCGCAGGTTCGCATGTTACCTGGCCTTGATGAAAACACACTCGAACCGCTCCGACGGTGCAAAGAATATATTGCAAGACATTTCGGTTACGGGTTAGACAAAGAAAAACTAATATTAATTGGCTGATATCGACATCTCCGTCTCCCTAGAGTATAGATACCACCTGTGTCCTGTGCTCTAAATATGATTGCAGCAAATCACCATAACCACCCCTCAGGCCATATCTATGACACTTGCGAGGCAAACGCTTATGGCCCACTGAGTCAAAGGCCTTTGACAAGTCAAAATAAAGACCGGCCAACTCAAGCGCTGCCGTGGGTGTAGTGCCGAAGGCGGCACTAATTGCCAGACACGCTTGTCTTTGTACGGTGGATAATTTGATTCTCGCGGAGCTCTGTAGGCTCTTAGAGTACCAAGCTACTGATCCATATGTTATCATTGGTCTTATGACCGCAATATATAACCAGTGCATTTGTTTGGAATGTATGCCCCATAGTTTCGCTTTTGCAGCAATTTTATCCAGACGCGCATTCCAGTTAAGTGTTTTATCCAGGGTAATTCCCAGATACTTCACTGTATTCTCAAATAGGATAGTTTCTCCTTTAGGTGAAGGTGGTCTTAAGTTTTCCAGCCTTTTCTTCCTTGTGAACGGTACTATAACTGTTTTGTGCGAGTTCACAGATAGTTGTTCCCTTTCACACCAGTCATAGACCATGGTTAGCACCTCTTGAAGATCCTCTGAGTTAGTCTTTGCAAGTTACTGCTTATAAGTATTACTAGATCACCCGCGTATGCCTGCACCTCCACATCTCACGGCGAGACCACTAGTAGACCATCCAAGAGAGACCACAAAAGGAGCGACAAAACCCCAGTCTGCGAACACCCCCTAACAGCCCTGAATCTGTAGCCTTCCTCCTGTAAGGTTGTGGTCACTCTGCTGCCGAACATACTTCGGATCCAGTTCCTTATCTGTGGTTCAACCCCTCTTTCAGCTAATGCTGTGTATAAGGAGTTTGGTAATGCATTATTGAATGCTCCTTCAACCAAAATTTCAAACACACAGATGCGAACAACAACACATTAAAAACAAAAACGCTATTTCTATAGTTCAAGCCTTAGGCTTGGACGTTATAATGACATTGAAACAGAAGATAAACTAGCCAAGTTTGGAAGAATGTTAAACATACCAAAAATCATACCAGTTAGCAAAGCGAATGTAGTATCAACAATAAAGAAGGAACATGATGCTAAAAAGGTTGTAAAAAATTTCCCTACATAGAGACGTTGCATAACTATGATATCTAAAATGAGGTCAGGTCATTGTCCGGCTGAAAGAGATCTACATGAGGAATTAATTAATTATGAATCAGGGCAAATAGAGGATGTTAACCACGTTTTTGAATGTCCAATAACCAGAACTCCTGGCTTTGATTTGAATATATTATAAAAGACATTGAAATTATTTGGTATGAAACAGTAAACAATAGTAACTTGTTATCCTGTCTTTCTAGTGTATGACTTTGTTCTCTAATTATTAATTTTTTCATTTATAATAAGTTTTTATTTGGTTGATGCTACATCATCCAATTCTGCATTGGCATTTACCTTGTAACACTTTTTTTATTGAAGAATTTTTGATTTGATTTGATTTATCTCCAATCGGATTTGAAACTTAGTTGCGTAGGGTATTTCGCTTCTATATCATTGTAATTTTTTCATTACAAACAACTAAACGAAAAAAAGGATACATGGATTTTTGGCGTCAATATTACACAAATCTAGCAACACCGGTATCAGCTCACATTCCCTTGCCTACAACAAAAACATAATATTATCAGGAAATGTGAATTTGTCCAAAGAATGCTGTTTTACAAAAAGGTTTTTCATACTCGTGAATTAAATCCAGATAAATTAATGGAATAATATTTCCAAAACCAGAGAAAGTATATAACATAGCAAATACATTATGATTACCAGATCTTGCATACGCCTGCTTTTCCAACATAAATTTCCAATTAGCCTGACCAAGTCAGCTTTAAACCCAAACACGGGGTTCGTTTTTTCGTCGCTAGGGTTTTGAATTTGAGATAATTTTGGCACTGGCGAAAATATGGTGTTAGGAGCTTTTCCCAGCCTATGCACGTTTATGAGTAAAACGCCGGCATTTATAAGCGTATTTGTATTATTTTGTAGATAAGGTAAGTATTTTTCATCACTTGATATCTGGGCGAGGAGCTCTAAGACCAGTGATACCTCTACAACCGCTGACATATCACCTAGAAAAAATATATAGCTGTATTGTCTCTAATAATAGCCTGTATTTACTTACCATAACTTTGTATTTATTTTTAATAAAAACGTTTGAAACATTAAGTTAATAATTTGCAACAAAACACTCTTAAAACGACTAAGCTTGTGCACTTTTTATCTGTACTTCAATAGTCATACCAGGCCTTAGACCTGCTTTAACAAAGATAGAGAAATGTTGTGCAAAACAACTCAGTAGGCATTTAGCTAACATTGCATTGGTAATTGCCTTCAATTTTTTTTTATTGTACATCCACCATCTTGAAAGTTAAATTTAAATTAAAGGCAAATACAGTATAACACGATCAAACATCTCCAAAGTGCATATTTGAATACTTTCCACCATTAATACATTGGCTTTGAAAATCATTATTTAAAGAAATCGAAACGCCATTTTAGCCAGCCCCACAACCTTGACCCCAACCTAACCCATCAAACTGTAGCAATTTATTTGAACCTCTGTCTAATATGCTTATTACCTACCTTGTTGTGTGACCTGAAAAACCACATTCGCACATCTATTGATGGTATTTACAAAGCAAATTAAACATGCTTCTGGTAGACGGTCCACTTTAAAAATTGCGACGCTTTCATAATCACAGCCAAGGTCATTGCATGTATCATGTAAACATCTAAGCAAATCCAATCTACAGACCGGCAACAGTTTATCATAATTTTGCCATACAAAATTTCCTAATATTAATTTTTCTACTAAAAAATCCAAGTATATGTTTGTCTTCCTTGTATCTGCATGATACTGGAGGATGTATGATATAAGTTCATTATCATTAAGTTCGATATCACAATAAAGATTATACAGTACAGCACTAACTTCATATAAATGCCCGTATTCATTATAAAACAAAATATGGAAACTTTGTATGAAAGTGTGTCCACGTATTTGATGTCTTGTATGTCGTTTTTGTTCCTCATTTCCGACACTTAATAAGTTCACAAAAAACTGCAAAAGGTATTTGGTGTATAATTCGGGACCATTCATTTTTGTAAAAAGATACACCATCAGTTGATTTAGATTCTCATAAAATGAAGTTTCCTTAACAATATAAGCAGCTACTCTTTCATTGACGACATAGGCTCTTAGTACCTTCAAAGTCTGGGTAAGCGTTTCGGCTACTGGGGCTTCCAAACAATTATACCACATAAATTGTCCTGTAGTACGTTGAATGATTCTAAGCAGTTTCTGTATTAATAGCTCTGAAAATTGGGAACTAATGTCTATAGCTAGATAATGGTTCTTTGCCAGAACGTCCTACATTGTGGGATCAAGTGAACGAAATAATTCAATGAAGATATCATTTAATAACATTATTGCTTCCACTTGACCCCACATTTAAACTTACGTTAAACCTGTACGTGACAGAAACTCTGTTTTTAACCAGCTAGTAATTTCTGTCCAGTCACAATTGTCTATGTCTGGCAAAGCCTCTGAAGCTTCGCTGCAATCCATTTCTCTCGAAATTCTAGGAAAATTTTAAAATAATAACACTGCAAATTGATAGGAACACAAAATTAATAAAATGATAGGTTATGTCGTCGTGTTCGTGCACGGGCTTCTTGAGCTTCTTAATATTAATTGGCGGGCCTCAGCTGCCAGGATTATTTGGTCATTAAATTTCAGTGGTTGTAGTGAGAAAAACTGGGGATCCACTACCACCACCACCACAACATGAGCTAAGTGAGCCCTATAGTTTTAACTTAGAGCACGGTAACTATTCAGCCCAATGTATTATTTCACTTCACGCGATGCAATGCATAGTCTGGATGTGCTCTGGTGGTTCAGTGGTCAGATGCTGGACTTCTGATACGACGGCCCCGGGTTCAATTCCTGACGTTTAATTTTTTTTAAGATTATGTTTGTAAGAAGTATTTTCTCTTCATTTGGGCATGCCTTGGGTTAGTTCCTGTTCTTTGAGCCCCCGTAGTGAACAGAGGCTCATGCGTGAAGTGACTTCACGCATGAGCCTCTGAGCTCAAAAGAAGGCGGCCCTGCTGGACTTTTTTCCTACCTAACCTAAACGCCTCTTCATGCAGAACGCCTAGCTACGGCCCTGTGCGTGACGAAAAAATCCAGTATTTAGCTATAATTTTTAAAATTTATTACACTGTTTTCTAACGCATTTATTCAGATTTTTCTCAAAAAAATCTGTAAAAAAACCATTTTGCGCTCTAAGTCAAGTAATATGGAAAAAATTGAAAAATTAGACAAATATATAGGGTATTTTTTGTCCTTTTAAAATACGCAAGTGCACGCCACTGGCGCTGGAAGTAGGAAAACTAACAATATTATTATCATATTGTGAGACGTAATTATGCATCAATACATACCAAGTTTCAAGTCTTTAATTTCCGGCAAATAGAAAAAAGACATCATAGGAAGAATGAATCATTTCACATGTTTATAGAGTCATTCCTATAAAAACAAGATTTATGCGTACGACACTGAACGCTATGCAGTATCCAGCAACGCGTTTTAAGATCCTAAGCAGGACGCCCACTGAATCGGCACAGACCGGCCAGCACGGCCGGCATAAGTTGCTATGTACGTTATTAAACGAGGCAGCGCCCATTTAATCGGAACAGCGCGGAACGGCATCTCGTTTAATAACGAATGCCGGCAGTGCTGGCCGTGCCGAGCCGGTCTGTGCCGATTCTGTGGGCGTCCTGCTTTACACAAATAGTGCACTATGTAAAAATCGACCTCTCCTATTGGTCGAACCATCTCGTGTTACAATGTTTTCGTGATGCGCATTTAAAGATCCTTTACACAAATAGTGCACTATGTAAAAAACGACCTCTCCTATTGGTCGATCCATCTCGTATTACGATATGTCTGCGTGATGCAATCGGTTTCTATCAAGAGCTCTTGTGGTGTAGAGGTTTAGATCGTTGGGTCTCACCTGGGAAACGAGGGTTCGAACCCCGTTGCTTTTTTTTTTTTTTTAAGATTATGTTTCTAAACAGCGTTTTTTCTTGATTTTGGGTATGTCTTGGATTAGATAGAGTTAGCACCTGGTTAGTTTTCTTTTCTTGAGCCCCCGTAGCGAGCGAAGCGAGCGGAGGGCCATGCGGATCGACCAATGGGAAAGGCCGATTTTTATATAGTGCACTATTTGTGTATAGGATCTTATAATGCTCGTGATGCAATAAATTTCTGTCAAAAGCTCTCGTGGTGTAGAGGTTTAGATAGCTGCAGGGTTGTCAATCTGTGGGGAATTTCTCAAAACGTGGGGAATTTCAACAGCTTTGGAAATATAATCACTGTGAGGATTTTGTAACATTTTAAATACATCGGCAGAAAAAGCAACATACTTTATATTTTCACTTGATTTTTTCATTCATAAAACTTAATAAGCCATTTTTAATTTAATTTTAATGAATAGATCCGAAACCACGTTGCAATTTTTTCCATTACTTACTCTAAATCTGACAAACCTAAAAAATCCATGAGGCATGTGGGGAATCGCGCAAGTTTTTGAGGGAAAAACGGTTTAGAGCAATTGGCAACTCTGGATAGCTGGGTCTCAAAACCCGTTGCTTTTTTTATAATTTTTTTAAGATGATGTTTCTAAACAGTTTTTTCTTGATTTTGGGTTAGTTTGGGTTAGCACCTGGTTAGTTCCCTATTCTTGAGACCCCGTAGCGAGCGAAGCTTAGATTATGAACCTTGTCTAAGAAAGGAAGCGAGCGGAGGGCCATGCGGATCGACCAATAGGAGAGGCAATAGAAGCAACCTTCAATAACGTTATAAGATCCTTTACACAAATAGTGCACTATATAAAAATCAGCCTCTCTTATTGGTCGATCCGCATGGCCCTCCGCTCGCTTCGCTCGCTACGGGGACTCCAGAAAGGGAAACTAACCAGATACTAACCCATGACATACCCAAAATCAAGAAAAAACTGTTTAGAAACATAATCTTAAAAAAATAATTAAAAAAAAGCATCGGGGTTTGGGTTAGTCTAAACCTCTACACCACGAGAGCTCCTGACAAAAATTGATTGCATCACGAAGATGAAGACATAATACGAGATGGATCGACCAATAGGCGAGGTCGATTTTAACTTAGTGCACTATTTGTGTAAAGGATATTAAAACGCCCTTAAATGACTAGGTTCACACAGAATCTTAAGCATTTAAAGATCCTTTATAGGCGTAGCCGACTATATCAAAATCGGCCTCTCCTATTGGGCGATCCATCTCGTATTACAATATGTCTTCGTGATGCAATCAATTTCTCGCAAGAGCTCTGGTGGTGTAGAGGTTTAGATCGTTGGGTCTCACCTGGAAAACACGGGTTCGAACCCCGTGGCTTTTTTTATTATTTTTTAAAGATTATGTTTCTAAACAGCGTTACTTCTTGATTTTGAGTATGTCTTGGGTTAGATTGGGTTAGCACCTGGTTAGTTTCCGTTTCTTGAGCCCCCGTAGCGAGCGAAGCGAGCGGTGGGCCATGCGGATCGACCAATAGGAGAGGCCGATTTTGATATAGTCGGCTACGCCTGTAAAGGATCTTAAAATGCGTATCTTAGTAAGAGAAACCTGTAACAAATTTTCTAAACGACTAACTTCTTCTAGATGGCGCTGCACTCAATTTATATTTTTCAAACATTTACTGATAAGCTCATGATGAAAATACTGAAAATAGACATTGCATGTATTTAAAAACCTCTATTTTATATATTTAAATTATTTTCATCAGCTTTAAAACGAATAAAGCCACTGTATTTGAAGTTAGTTGGTAGGGACCTCTAGAGAGGAAAACTTAAATCTTCCCTCTTTGTTGTCATTTGTCAGTTTATAGTTTTTATTTGACAATTGACAAATGATATGTCATTTCATTTTCTATTTTCTATTTTTCTGTATACTGCTACTTGCTACTTAACCCAAGAGTCCTTAATTTTAAAAGTTATTAGTACATTAGCTTTTCACTCAATATTTATTTACAATAAATAAGTAAGTATGCCAATAATTCCCGCACAGATTAATAAATAAACCGACCAGCTAAAATTAATGCTAAATCATTGCAATTCTAACCTCAAAAGTACTATTATATTACTAAGTTTTATCCCTATTTTAGGAATGTTTCTTACAAGAAGCGAATACGATCGGGGTGTCAACACCTTTTCCCCCGAGGGACGGCTGTTTCAAGTAGAATACGCTATAGAAGCTATAAAATTGGGTTCGACTGCCATCGGCATATCTACAAGTCAAGGGGTAGTTTTAGCTGTTGAAAAACGAATTACTTCACCACTAATGGAAGCGACAACGATCGAAAAAATTGTCGAAGTCGACAAACATATTGGCTGTGCCGTATCGGGACTTATTGCTGATTCTAGGACTATGATCGATAGGTAAACCATTCTTTCTTATTTACACTTACATTCGATTACTGCCATTTCTGACATAGCAAGTGTTTATATTCTAGCAAAGTATTTTATTTTAGGGCTCGTATTGAATGTCAGAATCACTGGTTTGTTTACAATGAAAATATGACTGTCGAATCTTGTGCACAAGCTGTTTCGAATTTGGCTATTCAATTTGGAGATTCGGATGATGATGGAGCAGCCATGTCAAGACCTTTCGGTGTGGCCATTTTGTTTGCTGGTATCGATGAAAAGGGCCCTCAGCTTTATCACATGGATCCTTCAGGTAATACTTTACTCACATTTATCAATTATACCATAAAAGTTCAGTTATTGTATCATATTCCTCCATGTGCTTTAAAATCGAGCTTTATGTTACTTCAGCATATTCAAATAATTTTCCTTATTTTTGGAAAGTTGATTATTTAACATCATTATGTATGCAAAAATTACATACATAATGGCAGAACTTGTATGTAGAACAACTGCTCTGATTTTATAGGCACTTTTGTTCAATTTGATGCCAAAGCCATTGGTTCGGGCTCGGAAGGAGCACAACAGAGTCTTCAAGAAATTTACCACCGAAGCATGACTTTAGAAGAAGCTACAACCTCGGCTCTAACAATCTTGAAGCAAGTCATGGAAGAAAAACTGAACTCTTCAAATGTTGAAGTGATGACCATGACTCCAGATAAACTGTTTCACATGTTCAATAAAGAACAGGTAGAAGAGGTAATTACTAAGTTGACTTAGAGGCATACAATCTCTAAGCATCTTGGTTTATTAATTAAGTATTTCTGATTTTTTTTTTATTGAGTATATTATATTAAGAAGAAGGTAATTGAATTTAATAAAAAAAATTGTGTAAGTGGTAAGAAAACTTGCTTTTTACAGTACTGTTCCTTATCCTTATCCAATAATCCTATAACATTTTATATTTTCAGATATTAAAAGTGGGGTAGAAGTGAATAATTAGGCACTTTTTCTTCAAATGTCAGAAAAACATGACTTTTTGGCACTCAAAAGATGATGTATTTACAACCACGTAAGAGTGTCACTGTAATTTAATCTGTTTTCACATTTGAAGATAAAGTTGCTTCAGAGTGGAAGTGACTTTTTCTGGCCCACTTGTAGTTGTCAGACCATCCTTCCACGCCTAATAAATAAATTGCTGTTTTTCTTAAGTTACTGACGAATTTTGGGAAAGTGTTATCAATGGGTACATTATTTTTCATCGGACATTTTTTGTAGGCACTTGGACGCGTATTCCCTGTAGAACATCCTTTGCCTTTGACTGTTGGCGGACAGAAAACTTAACACCATATATATTTCATCTTATTAATTTTACTAACATAATAATATGCTATTTATTATGGCATTCCACTGTTTGTGTATGTTTTTGTGTTGTATTTTGTTGGAAATTATGCTACCTCAGTTGCTAATAAATCCTTCCAAGACAATTTGACTTATTAATTTAGGGTTTAGGCGGACAGTCCTAGTGAAATAAACAAGATATACCTAAAAATTAACTGTGGTACTTATTTTGAATTTTAAATGATGCATTATTTTGTCGGACAAATTTCAGTGTCTCGAGCATTTCTAAATGTTTCTTTTCAAAATGTTCTATGTTCTGCAGATGTGATTGATGTCAACAGATTTCAAAGTTTTGCTTTACCTACTTACTTATAGACAGCTAAAGTTCTGTCAGTCTTTGTCATACCTTTTCTTAGTGAACATTTTAAATATTTTTGTCGAGAGTTCCAGACAGAAAAGCACTGTTGCCAGGTCATTTTGGTTGGTATGATATAACGTAATAAGTAATATTTGTCTTACCTAATAAGTTGAAGTATGAAATATTCTTACAGCAAAATATAAAATAAATTTTTGTTTAAATGTACTTGCCTTTCATAGAAAACGAAATGAAATCCAAATAAAAGAGAATATTTTAGAAGCCTAAGGAATGCAGAACCAAGCCCGATGAGGGGGTCAGTCAAGGTAACTGCCCTGGGGGCCGTTTACAAACGATAATTAAAACGCAGTCTTATTTTAGTGAAATGTTGTCCCTTGCCTAGTGGATTCCTAAGTTTCCACTAACATAAATGGAATCCTTTTCCAATGCCGACGTCCAACGCTAATTTTAATTTAAAATATCCATCGCATTTTGTCGAGAAATTAGGGATCTTCATTGCAATATAAAGGCTGATTTATAGTTGCAGTAACGTATGACTTAAGAAGTAACCGTAGCCGTAAACTTAAACAGTAGTGAAGTACCCATTTATAGTTGACGTAAGAAAATTAACGTGTTACCGATTTTAGGTTATGTTTTTGTTTATTTATTTTAAGGGATATAATTATAACTTGAAAATATTTTACTTTTAAGATGGATGATGTTATTTTAACTGGGGCAGCAGTTATTATGTGTTTTTTTTGCTACTAAAAAACTATCCCGAAAAATATTATACAAAACCCGACCAATTACAATTAATAGAAATCCCGATCACGTACGAAGGCCGACGATCTCGTCCGATTCGTTATGCCGTAACGTAAGAAATGAAAATAAACCATTTCTTACTTCTTACTGCATACGGCTTACTGCTTACTGCTAAGTCTTACGGAACTCTAAATGGTTACATTACTGACTGAATGTTTATTTTCCTTACGGCTTACTGTTACTTCTTAAGTGATACGTTACTGCAACTATAAATCAGCCTTTAGTCTGGCCGAATATACATACCTTAATTGTCCATTCCTAATTTATATAATTGTTTGTAGCCTCTTTCAATAATTAAAATTACATTTCTACCAATACAAATGAAATAGTTTACCTTTATTAGCGGCTAGGTCGCGCCGGTCTAGAATCGTCAGAGTTGCCAACTACTCTGACCCGTTTTCCCCTCAAAAACTTGCGC
>JAEQML010072920.1:0-15234 GCA_016904865.1 Pissodes strobi
AGGAGTTTGATTACGGGGAGTGACGCCCCCGCCATTCCGAGTTGCCATGGGATATGGCGCATCAAATCCCGTCTCGTCCTCCCCTAGGCTGGAGAACACCAAAGTACAAAGTCTGGAGCTGATCACTGGGGGTGATCCAGTCTGAGGCCGATGCTTCGAGTGGAAGCGGCCCTAGGTGGTAGATGCATAAGCCTACTCGCATCGTCCGGTGAAAGACCACGCCACCAGAATTGGGAAGCGCTAAGTGGTTTTCCCAAATCACGTTCCGCTTCCGCGCTGGTGGTCCCGGGTTCCACAGTAGGAATATATGGACATGATGGTGCTTCCAGGATCAAAATATTCCGGAAGTAAACCATTCGCCATTCGGATCTCCGGGCGCTAGGTGGCCCTGGGAGCCCTTCATTCCGCATTTCACAGACAGCAAAGATACCGAACCAATTTAAAATAGATTTCTGCAACATAAGAGGCCTAAATACAAACATAAATTCGGTACACCAACATCTACAGGCAAATAGACCACACATACTAGCCCTTACAGAAACACAGGTATGTTCTACAACAACAACAGTGAACTACCCCTATCCTGGTTACGACTTACATACCCGATTTAGATATAAGTTCGGAATATGCCTATTTGTCCGAAGCGACCTTTCATGCCACCGCGAGGAAACACTCGAACCGAACAACCTTGACGTCATGTGGCTCAAGTTCACTGCCAAGGGATTAACCAAGTTTATATGTTGTCTCTATCGCCCTCCCAGCGATAGAGCCTACCAAAGTTTTTTTCGGCACTAGCTACCACTTTTGACTCAATACAGGTCGATCACCCCAGTTCAGAAATAATCGTTCTGGGAGACTTCAATGCCCACAACACCAACTGGCTCAAACATCACAACAAGACCGACAACGAAGGTAGAGAGGCTGAAGCATTTGCCATCAGCTGCGGGCTTACTCAACTTGTAGACGAACCAACTCGAATCTCAGAGAGGGGCGAATTCGCCGCCCTCCTGGATCTTTTTTTGACCACCAATCCTGACCAGTACAAGGTTACAGTTGGTCCGCCATTAGGTACTTCCGACCACAAACTTATTACAACGGTTTGTGAATTGCCACCCATACAGAAGGATCCACCATTGCCTCGCAAAATCTGGCATTACAATTCTGCAAACTGGGACGATCTAAGGGAGTTCTACCTAGATTTTCCTTGGCTCGACGTCTGCTGTGGCACTGACGACCCGTCAGTCTGCTGCGAAGAGATCACGCAAGTAATCTCCTCAGGGATGGAAGCATACATCCCAAATTCCATCAAGTTACCATCAAAAGGAAAGCCCTGGTTCGACAGAAGACGCGAAAGAGCTGTAGGTAGGAAACGGCAAGCCTACAAGTACTGGCAGCAAAATCAGACCGCTGAAAGTCGCAATCATTTTATCGAAGCGAGAAACGAGTGCAAGCGTGTGATCGACGAAACTAAGGACAAACACAATCAAAGGATCAGGAATAAACTTTTGCAATGCCCGAGTGGTTCCAGGAATTTCTGGTCGGTAGCAAAGGCAGTAAGTAACAACTTTACAAAAACGTCTCTCCCACCTTTGACGGACGAACGTGGCATCACGGCGACTACAGCCAAGGAAAAAGCAAATATGCTCGCCAAAATGTTTTCATCGCACTCTACCTTAGACGTCCCCCAAGGCAAGACTCTCCCCACCATACCGAACATCAACACTACCATGGCAGAAGTCAAGTTTTCTCACCGTGATATTCGCAAAATCCTTAAAGAACTAGATACGCAAAAGGCATCAGGACCGGACGGAATACCTGCCATCGTGTTAAAGAACTGCGCCAACGAACTAACACCCGTTTTTTCCAGGCTTTTTTCTCTGTCTTGCGGAAAAGGGATTTACCCATCTTCTTGGAAAGTCGCTCGAGTGCAACCTGTTCCAAAAAAAGGCAAGAAAACCATGCTCTCAAACTATTGTTCAATTGCCTTGGTTCCAATAATCTCCAAAGTCATGGAACGTGTAGTCAATCAGCAACTACTCAAGTATCTCGAAAACAACAAAATAATCAGCGATAATCAATACGGCTTTCGCAAAGAGACATCGACAGGAGATATATTGGCCTATGTCACTCATATATGGAGTAGGGCAATTGAGAATTACGGAGAGTCTCGAGCGATTGCGTTGGATATTTTAAAGGCATTCGACAGAGTTTGGCATGACGGACTGCTCAACAAACTACCGTCCTTCGGACTGCCAGCCTCTCTCTGCAGCTGGCTTGTCAGTTTCCTTAAGAGCCGATCTCTGCACGTTGCAGTCGATGGACACATCTCGGACACATTCACCATCAACGCGGGCGTACCTCAGGGCGCAATACTTTCACCAACTCTGTTCCTCATCTATATTAACGACCTGCTGACCGAAACAAATAATCCTGTTTACAGTTTTGCAGATGACAGTACCCTTGTCTCCCACTTTAGATCAGAAAAACCCTTACCAGCGACTGAGACTCATCACCGCAGACAGGAGCAGATTACGGCAATAAATCAAGACCTGGAGAAAGTTCAAACTTGAGGCGACCGAAATTTGGTCCAGTTCAATGCAGCAAAGACCCAAGCAGCAACGTTTACCAAGAGGACCAATACAGCGGGCCCTGACATCGTTATGGCAGGATCGACCATTCCTTCATCCTCGTCAATCGGACTGCTGGGTGTCTCGGTCAACAGCAATATGTCCTGGCATGACCACGTTGCTAACATCGCAAAATCAGCCTCCCAGAAGCTTGGTGCGCTATTTCGCAACAAAAAACTCTATACACCGCAGCAGTTGCTCTTGCTCTACAAAGCGCAAATAAGACCGTGCTTAGAATATTGCTCACATATATGGGGTGCGCACCAAAGCACACCCTAAAGCTACTGGATTCCATTCAGAAGAGAGCTGTGCGTCTCGTCGGCGACCCAGAGTTGCCCCGAATCTAGATAGTCTGGAACACCGCAGACATGTAGCCGAGATATCTCTGTTTTACAGATACTTTCACGGCAGATGTTCCCAGGATTTGGTCCGCCTCATCCCGCCCCTGGCAGCTCCTGTCAGACAGTCGCGACAGATGGCAAGAGCGCACCAGTTCGTCGTACAACTGGAAACACCTAGAACATCGCTTTACAAGAACTCCTTTGTCTGGCGCACTGCATCACTGTGGAACTCACTCCCAGGACATCTGTTTCCCACTAATTACAACTTACAAATATTCAAGAGCCGTGTCAATCAACATCTTCGCACACACACCGCTCGTCGAGCGCCATAGGGTCTACCTTTAGTGTGTGTGCCACTGCCATAAAAAAAAAAGAAAAAAAAAATTTTGGCCCCTCAACCTAAGGTTGCCTCGTGCCACATCATATTGGCAGAAGAGTTGTCGTCACGTTAGCCTAGAAAGTGACAGTGTTACTTTTCCGTAAGTCCTCACCGGAATTATTCATAATGGTAGGTATAATTATTTTCCTTAACAGACCTTGACCAGGGAATATTTTCATATCTCATGATAAAGGAAGATGAATGAATGGATCTTTCTGGACATGCTTCTAAAAAAATGCGGTAAGATAAATTAGGTAACATAATATTATGGAAAATCAAATCAATTTGTTATTAATGAAAGCTGGGTTCTGATGGCACATACTAAGATTTTGTCGGGTTCTTTTTGAGGCCATTTTTATAACGAAAGTCGCGAAAACCAATCTTCCTACCCAATATGTGGTCTCATATTGCCGAATATCTAACAGTAAATGACAAATATGGTCTCGCATACACTCGAGAACTGGTATAAGTTACCAAAATCATGACAGATAAAGGTGAGACCTATACTATTAAAAATCAGATTTAATATTGGGAATTAAGGGTACAAGTAGACGTAATTCTCTCTTCCCCCTTTAAATTTAGCTATTTACCATTGTGATGGAATTATAGTACTTTTCCCAGTGAAACTAATCATGTTTATATAATACGTGTGGTATACTTATCTCATTTTCTCCAAAAATCGACTTAGGTATACTACTTTTCTCGCGCATTAGCCAATTATAATACACTATGGTGAATTTAATCTTAAATTTTTTTTTTGCAATAAACCGACTAAACGCCTTATAAAATCCTAAAATATATATAACGGATATAGCAAACTATGTTAAAACAGCATGAAGCAAATTTTAAATGGCTATATATTTTCAGGAAGCGATTATAGTATTGACACGAAATTTTTCAAAGAAATCCATGGGCCAAGGTTGTTGGACTACAAGGACATAAGCCAATAAATGTCTGATGCACTATGTTACGGCATAAAATTATTGGACCAATTTATTTATGATGGCACTTTATCCGGCGAGAGATATTTCAGTTTTCTTGAAAATGACATCGAACATTTTTTATTCTTGTTAGTCAATAGATCCACAAAAACGTGACTATTAGATAGGTAAACAGAGACTTTTTAGGTGGCTGGCTAATAGTCTTGACCTAAGTCCTTTCGAGATATTTTGAGAAAATCATCCCAAAAATCAAATATATTCTGACCAAATTCGGAAATATTAACTAAGAAAACAACTAAGGAACACAATTTTAATATTAAAAAGAAATCATCTTGAGTTTATTTTAAACTTTATAAATAGCAAATCACAATATAAAATCCGTAAGTAATTAATTCACAATGCAGAGGATCTGTAATTTCTTTCTATGTTTCTTATTGAACATTTTTAAATTATTATGTTCAAAAATAATAATGCCTATTTTGTTATTCAATCAGTAACAAATCCAAAAGAGCTATTTTTTAATCGTCCATTTAAAATTTAAATGTAAATATTTAAAAAACGGCTAAGCTAAATTCAAAACAGATTAGATACTTTTTAAATCAGGTTTTTTTATTAACAAATAATATTGATGGTATTTACTACATTTAAGATTTTTTAAACTTGCTGGATAAAAAATCTTAGATTTGCAGCTTGTATAGAATACATTGTAGGTGGGTGTCAGGATAAAATTATCTACCATACCTTATAAAAAATATATACAACATACCTTAAAAAAAGCTCATAATCGTGTTTTGACCCCGCAACTTCATTCTGTCGAATCGGTTTTATCTTCAAATAGGTTTTAATTTTAATA
This sequence comes from Pissodes strobi, assembly GCA_016904865.1. Classification (NCBI taxonomy): domain Eukaryota; kingdom Metazoa; phylum Arthropoda; class Insecta; order Coleoptera; family Curculionidae; genus Pissodes; species Pissodes strobi. The sequence continues at coordinate 5,142 of JAEQML010072920.1, forward strand.
TATTCAAACTCAGAAATTTTGCAATAAATTTATTGTTTACGAGCTTATTTTAATAGTCTAACACATAAATAAAAATATATAAAAAATATATCTGTAATTTTCAATACAGGTATAATTTATTAGAAATTTAGATTTCAATATGTAACAATAATTTAATTAGGTATTCATGTTTATATTTATAGTACAATTATTGATATTTGAGAAGGTTATTTTTGTCGCTTTCAATGCTGTGCTAGTTAGTTGATAGGACAGAAGTCTGGTTGGAATTGGAGGATCATGTCACATTTTTACTGGACCTACAATCTTTTTTATCGCCTAACGATGTCTCTTTGTTGGGATGAGTGATGAGAGAAGATTGGTTGGAGCTTGGAGAGATAAAGCTTTGGTTAGAGCTGGTACAACAAGTAGGAAATCGAATGGGAAACATTGTTAAGATGTTTCAACCAAATTTTTTCGGCAATCTCTTTTTTGTTTTCAATGGATTCATCCAAATAGCCTTCAGCCACCGATGTGGATTTCAAATTTGTCATGTCGGCTCCAGAATTTGAAAGTAGTGTGTCAGCTACACATCGTCTGAAGCAATGTCCAGTATAGCATTTACGATTGGGTAGTCTCAAAAATGCCGCTATATCCGAAGGTATTTCTCCAATCTTATTGATACCAACGCATTGAGTGGTGCTTTTCCCGTGTTGATAATTAATGAAAAATCTTCGATGTGGTGTTCCGGCGGGTCATAGAGATGCATACATAGCATAAAGGTTGGATTCGTTGCAAACCACGAATTTTTTTGTTACATGGGTTATCCATCCATTAGTCTTCGATGTAATCAACTGACAGTTTTGTCAGTTCTCCCGGCTGGCTGCGCGGCGGCGCGGCGGCAGGCTCCCGCTATGCCAAAAATTGTGACAACCTTCATAAAAAGGTAAATTACATCGGGCGCTACTTCAATAAACCGATCAACATCCAGGTCAAAGTCTTAAATGTTTTCCTTTAAAACCAACTTTCTTCTGTTTGATGAAGGCTATAAGCTTAAAAAATTTGCTGATGTCACAGTTTTTTTTTGATCATGGTCTTCAGCATTGAATAGCGTGCCCATAAAGTTGAAGGCTTAAAAAGCTTGGATATCTGCGAAAAGTATGCTAACAATCAATACCTCTTCTTTGTAGACGATGCCAACGTTTTTCTTATGACACCAATCTTGAAACTCATTGTATTCTTTTTCGTATCGGTGCCGGAATTTTACAGGATTCAATTCTAAACTTCATCATTTGATAATTCCAAAATATCTACTGGAATATCCGAATCTTCTTGCATTTCCCTTATAGTAATTTAATGCGTGATTTGACAGTGATAGGATACAACAAGGTAAATAGCATCATGGTTTTATCTATGAGGGTGATTTGAAATAAGGCAAATCGGGTGGTACGGTCAATACATCCCGCACTATTGCGGGAAGTAATTAGTTCTCGCACTACCAGGAGTGCGGGAGTAGTAACTTCCCGCCTACTCGTAGACATTTTTGGTAACAATTGCATATATGGTTCTCTGCAAATTTTTGATTTATATAGAAAATTTTTTATATAGTCACATTCTAGTGATAGCAAATACACTGACGGAGAACAGAAATTTTTTTTCAACTAGACAAACTTACGGAACCTTGGAGTGAATAGGGATTCTGGGCGGCGTAAAAAACACAAAACGCAAGTGCATATCAGCTTAAACGAGACGACACTAACCGAAACTATCCAAAGCTAACCGAAGCTAACCAAAGCTAACCCAAACTAACCAAAGCAAACCCAAACTAATCAAAGCTAACCCAAACTAATCAAAGCTATCCCAAGCTAACCGAAATTGTTTCGCCTAGGCTTGCGTGAAGAAAGCCTTTCTACGCAAGTGCGTAGTGGCTTAAACGAAATGAAACTAACCAAAGCTAACCCAAACTAACCAAAGCTAACCTAAACTAACCAGTCATCGGCTTTGTATGTATGGTATTATATTTTTATTATTTTTTACAAAAAAAGCAATTTCTCTTCTCCGTAAGTATATTTGCAATCCCTAAGGACTCTAGAATGTGCCTACATAATTTTTTTTCCATATAATCCAAAAATAGCAGAAAACCGTATAAGCAATAATTACCAAATTTTTTTTATGTATCTCCAAAAAATAGCCCGTGATGCGTGTATTAATAGGATATGCTATTTTTTATGCATTAGACGCCAATATTCGTGTTTGACTAATTCTAAGACTCACATCGAGATACCATACAAAAGTTTTTACACACTCTACAGAATGCGATTCATTTTAACAACACTTTTATCGGCATACAATTAGTGATGGGCAGTGGGTAAATATATATCGGGTAGATAAATAAATAATTAACCGGAAATTTACCCAAAACAAATGCGATTAAAGGGAAACAAAGATCGATATTAATAGATAGCCTAGCATGCCCAGCCCTATTTAACCAGTTGACAGTTTTTTTAAGGTTATGTTTCAGTTAATTTGTAAAATCATGCAGATATTTGTAGAGATATAAAATAAGCGTTCTGCATTCAAAGTGTCTGTTTCTTTGAAAGTTATGTTATATTGTGAATTTTTGCGAGTACAACAGTACTTTAATTTTTGAGGATAGTAGACATAGTAGAATAGAGAAATAGCACCAAACCAAATTGAATCGACGCGATAATTGATTATGATGTTTATTTACACTTTTTTAAGTTCTTAACATATTTCCGAAAATTTTTTAGAGAGAATGTAACAATTTTCTTTATATATTAGTTATTGAATAAATTAAAAAATAATAATAATGTTAGTGGTTAGAAAATTACATAGTTTCATACCAAAATATAAAAAATAGTTGAATATTAAGCATGACCTGACAATTTGTGTGAATTAATTCACTCCCTTTAGTATGTGTGTCACGAAAAATCATAAAGTAAAATGAAACCCTATCAAAGACAATGCAACGTTCAGGTAGCTTTTAATGGAAAGCCTAAAAAATTTAGATAACTCAAAAGAAGAACAGCTGAGCACTCAAATAAACATCGCCGCAAGGGAGTATACAAACAATCACAAAGCCAGAGATAAAGAAGGAAAACTCAGCATGACGACAAAAACTTCTCGAAAAATACAAGAGAAATGGCAGATAAACACATGACAAGTAGTGCAGTATTGAAACAATTATAGGCATCTCTAAATCCATCAGAAAAGACATAAAAAACAATACCGAACACATATTCAGGGTGATAAAAGAGAATAAAAGGTTTTGCGACGGAAGTTAGCCATAGAAAAAAAGGATCATCTGCAGCAATTTAACGGACGCAAAGAGCATAACCAGGACCAGTAGAAATGATATCCAAAAGATCCCCAAGACTTACGCGGAGCTCTATAAACGTAATCCAGAACCTTTTAAGGATCCCAAAATGACGGAAGTCTAGAATGTGGGATCGGAAGATATGAAAAAAAATTAAAACGTTTGTCATACCCAATATTGTTGGTAGTTTCAAGAACCAATCCAATTGGAACTTTGGAGGATTTGGCTCAAGCGAAGAGGAATGGGAAAATATCCCACGAAATTACATCGATAACCGTGTATTGAGTATGCCAGACAAATGTCGGGAAGTTTTTAATAACAGAGAAATGCTCAGTCGATATTAACCTACCATTTTTAACGTGGCTTTTAGCTAAAATGAACATTTTCTATTTTCGCCTGCCTTTTCTTTGTGGAACCGACTACACCATAATATCTAATACAAATTAGATTGCAATTTCGCAAAGAATCTAAATAAACAGATCCCAGTAACTGGTTAACTTTCAGTTCTTTACAACGAAATTAGGTCGCTCTGTAAATATGGTAACCTAGAGAAAAAAAAATCAAAAACCGTTTCGAGATATTTCTATAAGGTTTTTATCCACGGTTTCAAAATTATAAAATAGTTATTATTTTTAATTACACAGGACACTGCAAGCAGCTTATTTAAATGTACAGATTTTTCATGACACAAATTATTTAATATTACACCCTGATAAGCAATTACAATTCTGTGTAATAATGCAATTACCTGTAGGCAAGACTACTTGATAATAAGAAAAACAGCCATTACTAATTTTGCTTTTAAAAAGTAAAACGGACATTTTCAAAAATTTGTCCTAATTTCAATAAAAATCACGTGTATTCCAAAATAAGCCAATTATAGAAAATCGGCCAAATTTGTTTCTCCTAATTAGTCCACAGATTACTCTGCTATTCAAAACATAACTCAATTTTGGTCTTCCTAAATTTTCGACAAAAAACTGATTTCCTGTAACGGGTCTACTTTACATTATGCATATGTCTTTTTTGCCCACAGTAGAACATTGGTATAGAGTCCAGTTATTTCCGACGGAATTTCCAAAAACATTCCGAGAACCGTATTTCGATATTACAAATCGTTTTCAAAATATATGCTTTCACATTTACTTTAAAATTTTATATTATTCCAACCTATTTACTAGCAGTGTAGTGTATAGGTATCTACCTTAGATACAGGCTCTATATAAGCAAGAGGTAAAGTGGCGTTAATGAAACTCTAACTTAACAGCTTTGAGCCCTTTCCCTTCAAGAGTGCTACCGATTCATGATTATCATACAGGTGTCTGTGTTCAGGAGTTTAATTTCAGATTAATAATTTTATCCCATAAAACAACAAATTCTCCTTATTATTTTGACATACTCAAATATGTACGATTTGTTGTTCCGTTCCTGCTCTTAACTACATCATATCTTTGTATCGTTAAAATAATTAATATTACAAACATTACTAACTCAATATCATATCGAAAGCAAATGAATACTGAAATAGTGTATTACCAGGAAATCCATGGGCCAATTTTAAATGTCGGAATATTTATTTAAAAAAAAAAACAACAAAGAAGTCACCGATTGAATCTAAAAACAAACGTTAGCAATCAAAAACAATAGTTATTTAAATCTATAAAGCGGACTGCAAGCGAGGTGGAAGTGATAGTCCCGATACAATCAGCCAATAAATGGTAGTATTATAATGTTCAAATTGATTCCAGTAATAGATAAGAATGTTTGAATAGACGTAATAGTACCCCGGCTAATGATACATCCGACTATCTATTAAAGGGAATTCAAGTTTAAAGTCGTTCGGTATGTTACTTTAGGCTAGGAGAATAGTAATATTCTTGTGGACAATGGTTACGTTGCGTTGTGGAAGAAAGGAATCATTTTAGAGCCAATTTACTGGATGGGGACTAAAGGGATAATTGTGCTCTATAGCGAAGATGAATTATTGTATGACAATGATGAGAAAAATCTTCCAGATTCCTTATTAGTACTGGACTACTATATTCAAGTAAGATAATGTGATTTAATGAAGACCCAGATGGACATAAATTTTTGCAATGTCAAAGATACATAATAAAACATTTTACTTGAAAAGTAAATATTTAGTAAATGCAAAAATATATACCGATGTATGCATTTACATATTATAGTCTGCATGCAAAGATGCGGTATATAATTTCAGGGATTTTTACACAAACTCAAAATATTTATTGATATATCTAATATCAATAAATATTTTGAGTTTGTGTAAAAATCTCTGAAATTATATACCGCATCTTTGCATGCAGACTATAATATGTAAATGTATTACATTTGCATTAAAAATATTAAGATGCATTTGCAACAAATATCAGTGAAATTGAAAATAAATAATATTGAGAGGATGGTGTCCGATGTTATATATTTTAGTTATGGGTTATTAAGCTCGGACGTTTCAAATTTTGTTCAGTTTACTTAAATAAAGTTCTATAGTGATTGCTATAGTAACGTTCTATTAACGCACGATGCACCTACAAAGTGTATCGTGTATTATTATCCGAAGAGTCAATATAAAGGGCTCAAAAATTGAATGGTCCATATTCAGCTTATGTCTAAATTTCGAAGGCCGAAGAAAATCAAAATGCTATGTTAGGTGTGCCTCTTTTCATACAAGGTGCCTCGGAGTTATTTGACCAAACAATGCTTCTGACAAAAATATAGAAAAGTGCAGTCCACCAAAATATGATCAGATGTGCACATTGAAGAAGATATAGAAACCACTATCGACCTTGATTCCAATTTATATAAATATATGTTAAACTCAGATGATTTAAGCTTCAAGAGAAGAAAACAAAATACAATTATAAACAGAGGCGGATCCAGGACATGAAAAAGGGGAGGGCGGTGTTTTTTTTATGTATACACCTATACCCTATACGTATGGGTATTAGGTAGCTGTAAAAAACAATTGAAGTAAGCTTGAAATCAACCGCCTTAATAATCTGCAACATATAGATACTGCAAAACATACTTAAATCGTTATAAGCACTTTTATTGAACAAAAAAAAAACGGATTTAAATATAAAAAATAAAATTAATTCTTAGAATGATATTATTATGTAGGTGTATGTACCTATAGAAATAACTAAACCGTAACATTAAATAACAAAAACTTTAATAAAACGAAAACACATAAGTACTTTTAAGCAAAAAAAAAACTATAGTAGGCAATTAAATGAACAGAATCCTATAAAACAAAATCTAATTGTCTGTTTTTTTACTTTTATTTTTTTTACAATACAAATGTATCTATTATTTTTTCTTCATCTACTTCAACATCTTTATAGATATTGAGTAATGCTAAGGTAGAACATCTTAATTGAGACATGTTTGTCCGTAAGTAAGACTTAATCAGTCTTTCGGTCATTTTTTAGAAGTGTCAGATTAGTTTTTGAATTTTGATGTAACTGACCTATAGAAGTGCAGTACAGTACATTTTGCTTTGCGGAAACTCATACCTTCCTTTTAAAAAAATAAAATAGAGTTTCAGGAGTGCAAAAGACTAAAATTTATGACAGTATCAATTCATTTTTTTTTTTCATTTAGGGCATGCTTTGGGCTAATTCTGTTTGGTTGCGGCCCCGGAGTGAGCGAAGCGAGCGGAGGGCCATGCGCGAATTGAAATATTTAGTAGGATGATAAAAAACTTATCAACTGCAATGGGACAGTGGAGCTTTTTTCCTTGACCTTGTTATGTCACTGGAATATTTATAAAAGTAACACATATTTTTAACAAAATTCGTCTTCGTTTCAATATTTTCTATTTTTATACACTTTTTTACCCCACCCCGTACCGCTATTCACTCCATTGTCCCGCAAGACAGTTGATTACTATTAGGTTTCCGCAAATAAAAAACGTCTAAAAATAACGTAAAAACACTCAATTTATATGTTTCTGAAGAAAAAACGGCAAAATCGGTCTCACACATCTTCTAAAAAATTACCAAAACTTCATTATGGCGTAGCATTACTTATTGGCAAGCAACCTAATATTATTAAAAATTGTTTCACGTTTGTAATATTTTAATGCGTCTAATACATTGCCAGGGACATTTTTTTGTCAACAAACTCTTGCAGCCAGTATTTTTTCCAAATCTGATATTCGCATAACAAAATATTTAATAAAAGTTTATCTTCAACAATATTAAATTAGAATAATAAACCTAACCGCTTTTTTCCTTTCTTCGCCTCTCAAAAAAGGAGGGGCGATCGCCCTCTCAATCCGCCACTGATTATAATCGTGTCTCCTTTTGTACAGGGTGTCTCAGAGTGATTTATTCAAGCGATGCCGTGGAAAATAGTATATAAGATAGAAATATATTTGTTTAGGAAAAGTTCAGTCCACCAATATGTATCGCAGAAAAAGTACTATACTAATACAGTTGCATAAGAATGTCATGTAGTGGCAGTAAAGGTAACGAGTCTTTCCTGTTGTTCTTTATTAAACCATGTTTTCAGACAAACTAGAGGTCAGCAGTAATCTCAAACTCTCTAGTACTGAAGTTTTTTGTATGAATTCACTGTATTAACTACAAGTTGCTCATGCATTAATAGAAACAGCGTCCCGTTTATCTACAAGCCCCAAACGATAAATCTGCCGCTTTTATAGGAAAAAACACACCACAGTAACACACGGCAGTGATTTTCCTAAATATACTTCACGCTAGCACAAGACATGCCCACCGTGACACGTCTCCGATATACTCGGCGTCAACACATCGCACTAAATATAGCCGTGAAAACAACATATGGAAGCACATCAGGAGAATGAAGAGCAGCAAGACCCCATGGACAGTCCCACCGATCAAAGTGGCGAGAGGCGGCGTGGAAAGCATCATCACAGACAAGGCAGAGAAGGCGGAGGCATTCATGGAATACTTCGCCAACATCAGCAGCCTAACAGAGAATCTATCAGATGACAGGACACGAAGAAGAGTTCAAAGGACAATAAATGAATTCGAAGCGCTGCCGCCACAGGACACGGACAGGATAATCACGAGCCCTCGGGAACTCAAGAGGATCATCAGAAGAGCCAGACCATACAAAGCACCAGAAGTGGACGGAGTAGTCATGAAGGATGCCAAGTTCCTGCCAAACAAAGCCCTCCAGCTGACGTACATCATCAACGCCTCCATCAGACTACACTACTTCCCGAGGGCATGGAAAACAGCCAAGATCATCGTTATCCCCAAACCAGGAAAGGACAGGACACAAACAGCATCGAACAGGCCGATATCACTACTACCTACCTTAGCAAAAGTATACGAAAGAGTGCTCAACAAGAGGATCAACGCGGAGCTCCAAACACTAGGAATCATCATCCCAGAACAATTCGGATTCCAGCAGGGGAAATCGACAGCCATGCAACTTGCCAGGATAGTGGACCACGCAATGACTGCAAACAATACCAAGAAGATGACAACAGCGGCACTCCTGGACCTAGAGAAGGCATACGACACAGTATGGAGAGAAGCCATGGCCACCAAGATGCACGAAGCAGGAATCGCGCCGGCAATCACAAAGACCGTCATGAACTACCTAAAGGACAGGGCAACAACAACACTGATCAACAGGACAGAATCAAGGACAAGGACAATAAGGCAGGGACTCCCCCAAGGAAGCGTGATATCGCCGACGCTGTTCAACATCTACATCAACGACGTACCAAGGAAACAGAACAACCAGATAGCACTCTTCGCAGATGACGTAGCAGTATACACATCATACACACAGCAGATGGCAGCAACGCAACGAATAGAACAACACGTCAGGATGATAGCGGAGTACTTCAAGAAGTGGAAGTTGAAGATAAACGAGACCAAAACGCAACTAATCAACTTGAACCAGAAGCACAGGAGAGAAAGCACACACATTACGATCAAGGGGACACGGATCGAGGACACGGACACCGTCAAGTACCTATTAGTCACACTGGACAAGAAGCTGACATTCAAGGACCACATACAAGGAGCCAGGAGAAAAGCAGGAATAACAACCAGCACAATCTTCCCATACATCTCACCGCAGTCAAGACTGGACAAGGACATCAAGATCAGACTGTACAACGCATACGTTAGGCCAATCACCATGTACGCAGCACCGGTTTGGAGCTCCGCAGCAAAGACCCACAAGGAGGTTACACACGCTGGAACGCAAGATGCTACGCACAATCATGAACTACAGATGGGAATATTTCAAGACTATAAGGACACTGTACAGAGAATCCGGGACAAGACCGCTAGAACAGAGACTGCAGGAGCAAGCGACGAAATTCTTCAGGTACACGACGAGGACACAGGAAATAACCAGAAACATAGGAGCAATGACCATAGAAGAAATGTCATTCAGGAAAATCCACAAAATGATCCACGAGGTGATGCTATAAAAATCAGAAACAAGGATTAGGACACTAGGACGCCATATTGACAGTTGAAACTCGGGTATTTTGACACTTTGACAGGCTCTAAAATCTTTGCACATTCCTATCTTAAGCTTTCATAAACTATCGAATGACAGTATCTTTGAATTTAACCTGCGGATAAAATTAACCGGAACTTTTAAACCTCCGGTTAAATTCAAAGTTACTGTCATTCGATAGCTTATGAAAACCGAAGATAGGAATGTGCAAACCGTTTTCTTTGATCTCGTGCGGTTGAGATTTTAGAGCCTGTCAAAGTGTGAAAATGCCCGACTTTCAACTGT